>VDFB02336092.1:0-14230 GCA_007258455.2 Sequoia sempervirens
TTCACTATCACATCACAACCATGTTGATATGATGGTTTTAAACATTGCATTTTCCTCTTAAATAAATTCAAATGAGCTCATTATTTGGTAAACCCAACATGCTGGGCTCAACCCTTGTGGGAGCCACATTTGACCCACATGTTGTAATTTGATGAATTAAAACAACAACATTACTTTTCCTGTATCTACACATAACACAAGCATGTTAGAAATATATGCCTGACATATGTGTTTGATCATTCTTGTTTTCCTCGACATGATATGCAAACTGTTTAATGAAAATGAGGGTCAGATTGTATGTTTATAGAGGTATGTGCATGTATGGATTAGTGACTTTTCATTTCTCTCACAACAATCCTGAACTCTCAGATGCAGGAAACTTGGAGTAGCGAGGAGGCTGAAGCAGGTTGTAGGAAAAGCGACAGATGGACAAAGATGCATGACAACTCAACTGAAGACTCGTCAGGAAATGACGAGTCACCCTTCCTTACCTGTCCATTCCTTTTTATTAATATCTATAAATGTATAATCCTTTCTTTCATTTGTGTTAAACAAGTTAAACTCATGGCTTGTGTGAGGATTTATACACTTATACTATCAATAAAGACTATCATTTGAAAAGATTCATGCAATCTTTCTTTTATGTTATTTGCATCTATGTGAATGCAATATGATAGAATAGTCTTCTATTTCTTTATGCACATGGAATGTAATATAGTAGAAAAATCTACCTGTCTTTTCATTTCTAATCACTTAAGCTCGACCTGCTTGAGCTAGTAACAAACATCATGGGTAACACTTGGTTAAATCCATATCCTTTTGGTTTGTGGGGTTTATGGATAAGAAGTTGATTTGGTCAAGATGGATCTAGTATGGATAAAGGGTAATGGTTTTTATTTGGTCGTGATATTATTGATATTATTTCGAGTTATCCCACAATATTGTGCTCCACTTTTTGGCCAAGTTGGACATTAACATAAGCATTTTTTTACAAAATTTCACTTTATGAAACCTATAGCAACTAAGCCATTAATAATTTGGAAATGATGTGTACTAGTGACTTGTGAGATTTGTGTGTAGATTCTAAATGTAAAAAATGCGGTGTGACTTTTATTGTAACATGGCAACTATTTTTATGGTATGTGTTTTAAAAGTGTATTTATGTAAATCCCGCACATAAAGGGAATTTTATTGAAAGAATAAAATTATAATTTTTAAAATATAGATTTTTAATATCAATATCTAGTGCATGGATTATTTTTCATAATTTTTTATTGCATAGCTTTTTTTTAATTAATTTTTGAAGTCAAAGTAATTATAATCAGTACATAGGTGTATGTCTTCATGAATAACTTATTTTGTATGTATTGAAATTATTTTTAATTTATTTTTGATGAAACAAGAACATTAATACCTAGTGCACACATATTTTTTATATTTTTTTCTCTATTTTCTATTTTTCTGATTGTATGAAACAAATACCTTTATGTTTAGTGAAAAAAAAATATTCACAAGAAATAAACTATAAATATAATACTAAAATTAAAAATATTTAAAGTTATACTCCTTTTAGAAAGCTTATAATAAGAGATACATACTTACAAAACCTAATTTGTAAATCCTTGAAAGGTAAAGAAAAGTGATTTTGTCGCAAGATTTTGATAGGTGTAAAGGAGACTCCGTTATAGGCATGGTTTAAAACTAGCGGGATTCTATCCAAGGGGGCTTGGTCTATGGTGGTTCGATTGAACCCTCTTCAATTGGAAACCTTTAAATGGAACTTTTTGAGGCTTAAATCATTAGGTTTTTGAAAAATAATGCGATTTCAGCAAAATCGGGATGTCCTGCAAGTTTGGGACCCATTATTGTGGGATGACCTCCCCTTATTACATCACTCCAAACAAAGGGTGGAACATTGCAAGAGTTTGTCACAACCCTTCTGGAGACTTCAATCCTCCTCGCTCACCCAAGAAACATTGAACTGAACACATTAACGGATCTCTTGATTGTCAAACCTATAAAATAGGTCTTTGAATTGAGACATACTCCATTATCCAAAAATACACCACTCCTCTTGTGAATCGAGACAAACTCTATTATCCATAAGAAAAATACTAGTTCTATCTGTGAATCGAGACTCACTCAATTATTCATAGTAACAAAACCACCAACCAACTATGAATCGAGACTAACTCAATTATCCATAGTAACACACCTATATTTGTGGATCAAGACTAACTGAATTATCCACAAGTACATGCTTGAAATACTATGGATTGAGACAAATTCGATTATCCATAGGTACCACTCACCAAATTTGTAGATTGAGACATACTCAATTATCTGCAAACAAAAAAAAATCTATCATGCCCCCCCATTGCTCTATGAAGGGACTCAAGATGAAAGATGAAACTAGTGTTGCATCTCATGTAGTGTATCATCTTTGAGCGAGAAGCTAACTCGAGGTGATATAATACCTCCTGTCTCCAATACCTCCAACCTCCCATAAAGTCATCTTTATGCTCTATCTAGCAAATATTACATGTGAGTCTTTAAGAAATTTGAAACTCTTGCCAGGAGATGGCCTCAAGAGTACAATCATAAGGCAAGATGATAAAATATTTATTTCAAAGTGTTGGATACAATGTGTTCCAAAAAGATTATAAACCTTATTTCAAAACTATATATATAATTGGAAAACAGTTAGTGGAATTTAAACTAATAACCTTCAAACTTATATCAAAATCTTAAATTTCCTTGCCTCCATCGGCTCTAAACATGCTCTTGACACATTCATTATCAACAAATTTATGCGTGATGTCTAAAATACTTTAGAAGAAATAACAATATGAGACTTGAAACATGATCTTCCAAATTTTAAAAGCTCTCCAAATCAACTATTCTATGCTATTATTCTTAATCCAAGTGATAGAATAGTCAACTTATAAATTAGATTTGAAGCACTAATCTTTTTTTTGGCAATATTTACCTACACAATAAACCTCCAATGCTAGATCCAACAAGTAATTGCAACAAATTTGTTTATCTAAACCCTTGATCTTCTTACTTTTGAAAAATTAAAATTGTGAAATAAACGACCACAAGGTGTAGCGAAGTTGGCTTGTAGATTTGGTATGCCCTCCCGGTCATAGGGTCTACTCACGCAATATTGAGTTTTTCTCGATGGGTGTGGCCTATGGGTGTTTGTGCCCATCCTCGAGGACTAGTCTCAACTTGCCATCCTCAACCCCCAACTTGGCAATAAGCCCAAGGTAAGGTAGGGGGTCAATCAAGTTGAGTCATGGGATACCCTCGAAGTTAAAAAAAAATTAAAATTTATGAAATAAAACACTTATCTTTCACGCCTAACAAACATCATGTCAATATTCTACTTAAAACTGCTCATTAAATATTGAGAATGCTTTCAAACCATTTCTGAGTTTTATTCTCCTCTTCACCAACTTTCCAGAATAGTTTGAGTTTTTAAATTTCGTTGAGAATTGAAAAAGTTATCACAATTTTAATAAGACTGCTTTACATTGGTATACAGAGCGCTATTCATGGAGTATGGACGACTTTGTAAAGCACAAAATCAGAGTGCTTTAATAGCTGCAATCAAAATAAATGCTTCTTCATTCCATCTATAGAGGCATGGCATTATCCTCATAGTCCATCATCATTTTTGTTCTGATACCATATTAAAATGATGAAGACATACATAGATTAAACCATCACTGGACATTAAAAGGTAAAACTATACATTATTGAATTCATCACGATGATTTTGCATTACATTATTTTGACTTTGGCTTATAAAGCCTTACATTTGCGGTATCAACTACCAAATGTTACTTATAGGAATAACTCCCAAGAAATTAACTACTAATTTATTTACCAACTATTATCTAACAACTATTTATAAATTAACATTCACATGTCAATTTATTCATGATTATTTAATCTACACTAATCTAAATGCCCTATCTAATGATGTAATATTCCAACATACGCTAGATAAAATGTCATTATTGAATTGTCCTCGACTTCATAAAATAAAATTATAATATTAAATGTAAGGAAATCCAATCAAAAGACTATATAATTAAAAAAAATGTTCTTCAATGATTTATTTTTTATTTAGGATTGCCGGTATTTTTGTCTCAGGTTTAAGCTTTGATTCTATTTTACATTATAAATTATATTATTTTAAAAATAATATAACTCTATTTGATAAAAATAGAAATTTACAAAAATACAGGCCCCCGACATGGAACCTTGGTGTGAAAGCTACAATCTTTGTAGCAAGGAATAGAGCAACTCATTCCAAATATCAGGGAGCCCTGATACACACCAATGGCTACAATCTGCATATGCATCTGCATGAGTTCTCTGCTCTTCCGTCGAATCTGTATATACAGAGGGATGCGCATCCTTGCGATAATCTGACAGTCTCGTAATGTTCAGATATGAAATTGGCACTGTCATTTGTGGCAGAATGCCCTCCACCACAGTCGTCTGCTGAGGCAATTCTTGGCTCAAATCATACAAATCATTCTGCTGAATAGGCTCTGTTTGCTTGATGCACATTTGCCCACTTCCATCACTTGATCTCCTGTGCCATCGAAATCAAACCCACTTAGCCCCTTTCACCAAAACATAACCAAAATCATGTATCGAAAGGATTTCTTGTTACCTGGTATGAGTGGGTGATATGCTTGTGAAAAAAACTTGTGTCTTGAGAGAATTTATGTTGAAATCTATCCAGTTTGCCCAGGTAGCCAAGCCGTTTGAATAGGCAAGCATTGGATCCATGTCTTGATATAGTTTGCCACCTAACTGTATATAATCCCATCTGTTAATTAACAGAAAGAAACATGAGATTAGATTTAAGCTTGTAGATGTTTATGGGACTGTTAGGCTTTGGGACTGTATATACAGCAAGCAGAAGGAAACCCAAAAGAAAAAAATATATACTTACGATCTCAAAGTGCCTGTGTGTGCCCACCAGTGTGCTGAATTGAATACAAGGATGTCGGCGTCTCTCCAATAATTTGCATTGTTTTCAATGGAGTCGATTCGAAGAACTCTCTTTAACTGATTACCAACATATGTGTTGTCCAGATCAACCAAAAATGGAGCCCAAAAGAACTCAACACTGGCATTATAATTCTGTACAGAAGGAAATAATTAAATTTAGTGCCCAAATGGATAAGCCCAGATACAAGAACAAATCTTGACTGAATTTAGGATTCTGAACGGTGAAGTCAAGTATAAATTCAATGGACAAACCCAAATGCATTGAAATCCAAAAACAAATTCTTATCAAAATGGTTTAGAATAACTTGAATTTTAAACAACATATTCTAAACTTTGACTTGTTGAAATCACATTAACAGATGGGGTCCACCTATTAGTGTAATTTCAGATGAATTCCTAACCAAGTCAAAGCTCAAAGCATAACGTTCAAACCAAAATGAATCTTAATGTCTACTCAATATTAGATAATTGTATAGACTTTGAACTGTTCTATATGATATACAAAATTTATAATCCTTCAAAACTTAGTCAATATTAGGTAATTGTATAGACTTTGAACTGTTTTATATAACGTACAAGATTTATAATCCCTTTAAAACTAACTTTTCTTAATCAAAACTGTAAAAAATTTCATAATACATATTTTTATCTATCATCAAAAAGGGGAAGCACTGTTGATCTCTAGTATATTTAATAAAAATGAGAGACCATAAGATACACACATTACCCTATTGTAGCAACTACAGAGGACGGATGGTTCCACTGTGGGATGATATAATGGATTTGAAAAGGAATTGAAAAGATTGGTTTCAGCTGATACCCATTTTTGACATTGCAGAAAAAATAACAATGAAACTTTGGTGATGGAAAAAAATTCTATCAATACAAAGATCAAACCAAAAAAAATCTTCCTCCAATGAAAAAATCTCAATCTAAAAATAGACAAGAACCCATTGCTTCAGTATAATCTAAAAACTGGTCAGTTATATCATAAACAAAAACATATCTGTAATTTTGCTCACCAGGGCCTTAAAAGTTGCAAGAGGGTATCCAAGCGTAGCAATTTTTTGAGAGTCTGGGATCACTGCTTGTAGCATGCACACCATAGATTCCCATTGGTTGCGGGTTAGAGAATCTCCTACAAACATGAGCCTCTTCCCCCTCAAAATCTCTAGCATCTCGTTTGCATTGAATCTGTCATTGTCATGCACCAAACAAACAACTCAGCATACAAAACTTATAAGAGTTGAATCTGTCATTGTCATGCACCAAACAAACAACTCAGAATATAAAACATATAACAAGAAAAAGTAGTGCACAGTTTTATTTCACTTACCTGGGTATGGTACAATCTTGAGGTTGCCATCTCCATTTGAGATAGTCTGAATCAGGTCTTCCATTGCTTTTGCAATTGTATTGAGGACTCAAGTATGGGCATGTCTGCTGTGAGCCATAAAGTGGATAGCTTTCGTCCTTAACCCAACTTCCTGAGAATATATCACAGTTGGCTGATAATAATCCTTCTTCTTTAACTTTACTAGTGGCGCTCTTTGCCCCCATTTTGCCTTTATTCCAAACTGCTTTAGAATATTTTTGTGGGAGAAGAATATTGCCGCTTGATTTGGGCTCTAATCGTAACAGACTTCTTCTTGAGTGCCCATTTTGGCAATCTCTACATTCTTCCAATATGTTATTCTTATGTGGGTACAATCTGTATTCATACAGGAGAAATAAAGAAAGAAATATAGTGGCAGCTATGGCAAAAAATGGAACAGCCATTGCTAACTTAAGAGGTGGTGATAGAGTTTGAAAAACAAAAACCTCCCAAAATAAAGTCTTCGTTGTATTTCAAAAACACTGTCAAGGAGTCTCTGGAGATGGGTATTGGAAACGAACAGGTATATAATGCAATATAATATTCTGAAGATGGGAGCAGTTAATTGGAATAATTAATGCCGTACCGCCGCGACAGAGTGATATTATTGGAGAACGTAAAGAATCTCTCCCGCCTTCCCCTGCAGGGAAATCTGCCTTCAAACTTGAAGCACAGAAAGATATGTCTTCAGAAGAATTTCAACGCCACCCTTAAAAAATAAGCATGAGTGGTAGAGGGTTCACCTGCTACTACAAAACGCAAGAAAAGTATTATGGATCCATGTGAGGACTGAAAGAATAAAAACAAAGATAGGTATTTGGTCCACATTCTAAAACAGTTTTGCTGTCATGCACTTCTCTTAACTTTTTTTATGGAAAAGTGTCCAATAAATGTTAAAAAAAGGTCCTATTAGGGAAAGAAAAAAGACGAAAATGAGAAAGAGAGTTTTCTCTTCGTGTTGTTTTGAGCTTTTCTTAGTTTCTGTGTTATATTATTTTTTGAAGCGGGAATCTATTTTCTAATTTTCTTATTACAAAATTGTTTAAGATACATAGATATTTATAGTACTTTTCAAATGTTTTTTTTTTCTTTTTTTTAACAAATTTATAGTTTTTGCTATTGGAGCTAAAAGAACGATTAACAATCATATTTCTATTCAAGCGACTCCAAAAGTTTGTTCTTACGGTGTTTCATGAAGTATGTCTCGTAAAACACCCTTAGGGGCTTTTCTTCCCATTCTTGAATTTGATAATGGATGCTCATGGTTAGAAAATTTTACCTTGATAGGGTATTAGGGGAAGGGTCCCCCATGAAAGCATGCTCAAACATTAGGTCAACAAGGCTTGGGTCCCACATGAGATTATCTTGAAGTCACGCAAAACCTTACTTAAAGTTTCTTTCTTTCTTGTTTTGTTGAAGACAACCATGCTAAGGCTATTCTCAGTCATGACCCATCATTTCTTTGTCCTTCTTTATTGGTTTTCGAACCATGGATTTTGGGCTTTACCATCTATGACAAAAAAAACTCTCTAAGTCCCTATTTGGGTTGAGTTTCCTAAATTGCCCTTGCCATGCTAGAATTAGTTGAGCCAAATAACTTCTTATTTAAGCTTTGTGGTTTGTGTTGAACCTAAAAGGTTCTATTCAACTCATCCTTAGTGACAATTTTGTGTTGAGGTAGAACTCTCCAAATATTTAAAGTAGACCATAAATATCCAAATTGGACAAATGAGATATGCACACAATGTGTTTTTTACCTAAAATTGTTGAATACTTGTTATCATTGTCAATCTTCCAAACATAAGATTTGAGACTAACCTTTGGCTTCTCCTCACCCTAAAACTTCCATACAATCTACCCCTAGCTCACAACCTCCTACAAAAAGAGGAAGGGTGGATTATAGTTGTTAGTTGAAAAGCCATAAACATTAGTAATAATGTTCCTTCTCTAAGCCTTCTTCAATATCTACTTGAAACATCTAGATTTAAGAAAACATGATATCTCCTCTCCTTGGGAGACTTTAGGTGAGGAAAAATTTGTGAGAACCCCAATAGAAATATTATTTTTATATTGGCCACAAGCCAATGTTGCCTAATATACCTCCCCACCTCTAGCTAGGAAACATAGGTCTTGTAGCCTGTCAAGGCATTTGGAAGAGAGAGAATATGTGATAGAGAAATGACAATTGATTTAGCTCAATTTCAAAACAACTAGAAGTTTTTATTCAATTAAAACTCTTCTACAAAATAGTTATTCTGATCTTGATGAGCTAACTAATGAGGAGATGACTTGACATCCATTTATGAATTGTATCTCCTAGAATGTTTGAGGTCTAATAGCCTCATGTAGAATTATTTCATTCAAGATTCTCAACTTTAATTTCTAGGTCTAGATGTCATTCTCTATTTACAAGACATTATGATTTTTACTTTTTTTGCTTTCTCTAGTTTGTTATATCGTTTGACTTCTAGCTATTTTTTTATAGTAACCATGAAGCAGGTTAATGAGGGGTGTTGTCACCTTTCTCTTTCCCATGTGACATCAATATTTAGTTGACAAAGGATACAACCCCATCAATCAAGCATAACAAACTCTTTTTAACATTAATAATCATTCCTTTGGAGCTATTAATGGTTATCTTTTGAATGATGCTATTGAGAGACCCCATTAGTTCAATGCCTACCACCACTTGGGTTATGTGCTAGGAATTTTAATATGATTGAAATAGCCTATGATGAATGTGGGGCTTTAACTATGCAATGGATAACTAGCAAAAGTGAGACTTGGTTCTTTGTGTGTAGTAAAATTGAGACTTGTTGATCCCAATCTTAATTGATACTAATATCATATAACCTAGGGCACAAATTAATCTTAGAGTAGGGTCTAATAGAGTACTCAAGCATCTTGATTGAGCCATAATGTTAGTTCAATATTTTTTCCTTTACTAGTTGTCACTCTCTACTTGTGGAGCCTTAGCTATAGGATGTTATCCTTTCAAATCACTTTCCAACATGGTTTTATATTGAGTGGCAATTTTCCAAATCCAAAGCCATGAAGACTCTACTTATTTCTAAACATATTTTTTCTTAATCATAAGGTCACATCAACTCATATTCAACATATTTATAATCTGGAGCCATGTCCTATGTATGAGACAACATGGATAGCTTGGGGGATGATGCCATTTTTCTCATACTTCTTGGTTCCTCTACATTTATGCGCATCAATTGGCCCATTTCTAGCTTCAATCATATGAGATTGTCACCTAAGAGATTTTCAAAGCCACCATCACTTTGGAAGTGTGACCCTTTGATTTGGCTTCTTAGCTTTTAGTGGCTTAGCTCTACCACCAAAAATAGATTACAAATTCTCACACTACATGTGTGGAGCTCAAATCAAAGCTCAACTTCACTAGCTCAAGATAAGAAAAAAGGTCTCAAAATAATTATTTTAGGCTTTACAACCTCACTATACATCTCTAACCATTAAGAAAATTAGGGATCGGAGTATTATCTCCTTAATGAGCTTCTTGATATTTTACAGGCTTTTGTTTGGCACTATGAGAAAAAATTTGTTGCTCAAGAATACACTCCATCTATATTAGTTGCATCACAATAGTGCTTAAGTATGATTCCTTTCCAAGCTTCCAATTCCTAGTGAATTCTTTATGATTGGCTTCTTAGCAAAAATTATTTGTGGGAGGCTACATTTGCAATGTATAATGATAAAGCACCTAGTTTGGATGAATTTCCCTATGAATTTTATAATTCCTTTTGGGACATAGTGGGTGAAGATCTTCACAATGTATATCTTGAGGCTTTCCATTCTAAATATTTAGGAAATTTAATCAATAGAGGGAATATCAAATTTATACCTAAAGCTAGTAACCCTAAAGAAATTAGGTATAATTGGTGTTCTATCCCTTTAAATGATAGCACACTACCTCTTCTATATACTTTGATACCAATTTTCTAATCAAACATAGTATCATGCTTCCTCCTTCAAGCACCATGATAGATTTCTACAGCTTACTAAAAAAATCATGACAGGAATCATTAAGATTAATAATGACAAAAAGTTAAGGAATTCAATCACAACTATGTCACATATGGTAGGAATTTGTAATCAACGGTCTTTAGGGATACATGAAATACTATAATTCATTAAAATATATACAAGAAAGCTTCCACATGAATAATAAAAAAAACAACAATAACATTCATGCATTGATTCATTCATTTAATATTGTTGATTACAATAATGTCACTTTCTTCAATTAATACAAGCTTGAAACTTGTTTTGACCAAATTATTCTTTGTAACTACAATCATACCCATGTTCGCCCACTGGATTCTCCATTTTATCTTCAAACTCATTAATCCTCCTTCTTGACTCCTTTTCCAACCATTCAATCCTTCATCCTCCTTCACATGACCTGTGACTCATGTCAACTCCATTCCCATATGCGAAAAATTACACCTTCAAAATCTCAACAATTGGTCATCCCTCCTATTCACCCATCATATGTTTCTCACGTTCCACACTCCAACTATAAACTAAGTGTCGACTCCTTGTATTGTGCAACCCTCATCCTCTCTTAGCGCTTCAAAGAATCAACTTCCTCCAGATTGGCCTTCTTTGATCGGCCTCCCTTCACTCACTAACCGAACCCTCACATATCCCTTGCGAAAACTCTTAACAATAATGCCCTATTCGTTCATTACCACCATTCACAACTAAAATTCAACCACTCTGTAAATCATCTCCTCTTCATCGTTCCTCCAAACTATCACCCGATTTGCCTTCTTCTCATTGAACCAACTCTTCCCTTTCTAACCATTTCATAACTGATTCTTTTAACTACATATTAAGCTCTAATTATTCATTCCCTCCTGTCAAAGGAAATCAAAAAGATATATTAAACATCCTACCCTTGTGGTGGCAAGAGCTACATATTCCCAAATAAGACATAAATAAGATGAAACAAGAAAATTGAAAATATTAACCCGATACTCTTGTATCAAACTCCCTAGGGGACTAAAGAATGTTCTCCTGCACAGGGAAGTGAAAATCAACAACTTCCTCTTGCATTTTGTTTTCTCTTTTTCCAACATCACACATGAACAATCATCAGATTCCTTTGACATAGTTGTACAAATCTCCTTGCTTCCTTTTTAGATTCAGACCTATCATATTGACTACTCCTCTACAACCTCCTTACCCATTCAACAACATACCAAATAGTAGAATTGATTGGATTCTCACACTCATACCCTTTATCAACTTGTCTGCCAACTTCTTCCAAATCATCCTTCCATAATAGCCTATTTTGTATTTTCCTATACATAACATATCTCACAATATCCTTACAAAAATAGGAATAGTCCACACCATATGTCTTTATAGACCTCTCACTATTCAACCTATCAAAAAAATGTAAACCAATGTCTTCATAAAAATTTGAGAGTTTTACCTCTTCATGTAGCTCTGTTGCAACCCCTTTATCATAGGATGCCGCCTTTCTCTTCACATCCTCAACTGTTCCATCCAAAAACTTCTCCATCACATTCATTGCACATTCACAAGAATCCACTTTATAAGAGGAATTTGAAAAGGGATATACGATCTGATTTTATGTTGCCTCCTTATACCAATCTATGCCTTCAATATTTATTGCTTCAACCTTTGCAACTGCATATGTGGCTTCTTCATTGTCCGCTACTCTCTCTTCACTCTTCTTGCCTCTTTTAACTCAAGATTCTAGTAACAATTCTTTCTTTCCACCTCTCTTATCTAAACCATTCCCATGGTCCATTCCATATTTAGATTTATTATTTCTGAATTTTCCAATCTATTTGTGTTTGTTTTCCTCCTTTCTCTTGTATCTCCTCTTCCTCATTTACAAGCTTCCTAGTTTCCATCTCATATTGATACATCTCCCTATAACTATCCATCTCCGCAACCTTGTCATCTTCTTCTTTTAAACTATAAATTTCATTCAAAGCCTTATTCTTTAAATTAGCTTGTTTACATTTTATCTTACATGGATGTTCCTTAAGATTCTTTCGATTTTCTCATGCAATCATTTCAAAATTCTTCTTTTCCCTTGCTTCAACTTCTACATGCATGACCTCTTCACGAAGTGTCATTGCTTCTCCTTTCTTGATCTCTTCTTCACAAATTTCAACTTGTCTTTGGCTATCCTGTTGCAATATGAATTCTTCATTCATGGTCTTGATATTCTCTTCATGCCTTCCATTCCTTTGCAAGGTTTTCCCTTCATCATATCTTGCAACTCCACTTTTCTTGTCTACTATTCTACACCTACTTTATTTTCTAGAGTTTTGGGATGGCATCTTCATATTGCCGCACTTGTCCTTTCTGATTCATAGAATGAACTTTTCTTTAAATCCTTTGCTCCATGCTTCCTTATTTGCAGACTTACCTTATCTTCTTGTCTCCACTTGGATTCTGTCATACCTTTTATGTTTGTTACTTTCTTGCCATCATAAACTCCATCACCAATACCTTCTTCTTTACACCTTCTTAGTTGTCCCTTAACAAATGGTTTATTTTTCCAACTTGATAGTATATACCCATGTTCACCAATTTCTTTCTCTCCTCATAAAATTACCTATCTACATCCTTACTTCTATGCATATGCTTAGAATTAACATTTTCATTTCTACTTACATAACCAAAATCAACATTGCAACTTCCTTTTACCTATTGTCTTGAATTGTTGCCACCATTGGCTTCATTGTTTTCCATTGTTTCCTCTTCATAGGAAAATTTTCCTACAATTGCAACATCTTCAAAAGCATCCTAAAACACTAGGGTTTCTTCCTCATCTTCATCATCAAACTAGAAATATTCAACACCATCCTCATTTTTATCCTTAGAATCTTTGCCATGTTTCTCTGCTGCAAACTCTTCTTGCCATATTGTTACAACTAGTCTCCTTTCATTTCCATCTTCATCATTTTCCACATGTTCTCTACTTGTCCTTCCTCTTGATGGGAAAGGTCGTTGATGTCACAACTTGCATCATTTAGTCAATTAATTATTGAACCAGGTGTGTCTCAAACCTATATGCGATAAGGATGGTTGTCACAGACTTTTGTGGGGGTTTGCACTATAAATAGTAACTTCAGGTGTTGATTTGGCTCCTTCAAGAGCTTTTAGGAGCTCTTAAGAGCTCTTAGGAGTTGAGCTTCAGTGACTAATTCCTAAGGATATATTCTATCTTATTTCCTAATTTAAAGTTATGTCGACTTATTTTTTACTTCCTTTGACTAGATTGAGACTGAGTCATGGAAAAGACTAACATTTATCTTAATTCTTAATCTAGAGTTCGAAATCCAAATTTAATTCTAATTTACTTCGAAAGAAATCTATCTTAAGATTTGTTGGAAAATAAATGCTATTTTAAAGAACAGAAATGAATTGCAAGGAAATAATGATTAATCTAGAAAACATATATACTAATTTCCATGAATAGATTCCAAACAAATTCAGTTTCATCATTTCATAAGTTCCCATCATTGCTTTAATTAAACTTAACAGATAATTATAAAACTTAATTCCTACAAACAACATCTAAATTTGATTAACTCAATAAACCTTACAACAAATCTAACAACCATTCTAATGATGATGAACTTAAACTTAAAAGCAATTTAAACACAATTGCTGAAAATGATTCATACAAACTTAACATTCCAGATTTAACATCTAACACTCCAGATTTAATATTAATGAACATAAATAACATAAACTCAAAAAAATACCACACAAGATGAATTCCTTTGGTTGAGC
>VDFB02336093.1:0-20276 GCA_007258455.2 Sequoia sempervirens
GATAATGTTCAATATCTTTATTCATGATGTCCTTAGTCTGACTTTGGGACATATTTGATCTTGATGTTGACAACTCTATTTGACTGTCAATAACCTTCTCCTTTTGTGTTGCCAATGTCAGGGTAAAGAGATCACGATTTCTAAATGAAGATCATCTCGTGTCCATCCATAGAAAGCATCTCATGCGGGTAGATGGAGGTATGTGCTAGATGAATATAGTCATCTTGCATAGATAGAGATATCCATTAGATTGTGCTTAGTATCTTGAAGATACAAATTATTGATCTTGAATGATTTGAAGTTGCTTTTCGACATGCTTTGGATCAAGTTCTTGACATGGGGCAGCTTCAAAGGATGGATTTCTTACAAAGGGTTCTTGGACGTCATTATTAGACATGGGGAATGGCTCAATATCCTCAAGTGTTGAGTTCAGGGTTCTTTCAGTATCTGTAACCATGCGGTCAAAAGGGATCAACATGTTTTGGAAGGGACCATTGCTAGACCTTGGTGAAAGATTTTGATCATGCTTTGGAGTAAATTCTTGAGATATGTCCTCTACCTCATAAGGCGATGTAGAGACATTTTCAATATGATCATTGGTCAACGGATCATGCATTATGTCAATTGGATCAAATAGCCCTAACACTCCTTGAAAGAGATCACTAAAAAGTGGCTCTTGATGTATGGTGAGTTTATCATCGGATTGTGTAGATACATCCTCAATGTGCTCCTCAATGGAGAGGTTTTGATCATTGTTTTCGACAATTGCGGTGGAGAGATTGTGAATTTCTTTGACCATAGAGTCAAGTGATGTTGATATTTCTTGAATTGGCTCATTGTCGAGTTTTGTTGGTGGATTTTGATCGTGATTCAAAAGTGACTCTTGACATATGTCGATTCGATCATTGGATGAAGTAAATGTGTGCTCAGTGATGGATTGATCTTGATCCTTGTTTTCAATAGTTGTCATCTTTTGTGTTTGTGCTCATGTTGGTTGGGTAGCTTGAGAGGCTTGGGCAACTTGAGAGGATTGTTTCACTTGTTGAGCTTGTGTTGCTTGTTGCATGGCTAGATATTGTTGGAATCCCTTTTGAAAAGTAGCTTGTAATGTCGCGTTGTATTGGCTTGATGTGGTGGAAATTGTTGGTGGTGGGGGTGGTGGTGGATTCGAAATCATGTTGAATGTAGTGCCAAGTGTTTGAGATATGCTCGGAGCGATCATGGTAGTGAGGGGTTGAGATGTGATGGGTGTGATAGTGGTGTTTGGAATGATTGAAGGGATAGTGATGGTTGGAATGATCGAGGTGATGGATCCTTGGGAGACCGTATTTTGATTTGGGATCAACGTTGTTGTTTGATTAGATACCATCCATTGGTGTGATGTTGATGGTATATTCGAAGGATTTGACGTGATGGTTTGATTGACATTAGGTGGATTGATTTGGATGGCATGATTGGTGTTAGGTAAAGGGGGAAGCCCTAAACCAAGGAATGATGTAGGTAATGGTGGTGGATATTTCCCTTGGCGCAATGCCTCAACTATTTTGGAAAGTTCCGCAATTTGATCTCACCAAATTTGTTCTTGATTTTGATCTTGACTCACTTGAGATAGTTGATTTGGCTTTTGTTTAAGCGGATTTGGGATGCCTACTTGCAGTTTTTGAATGGGATTATGGGAAAATTGACTTTGGATAATGTTCTGATTTGGGATGATGTTCAGATTTGGCATGATAGGATGAACATTGTTGGTATTGGGAATCATTTTTCCAAAGTTTTCCGAGTTAGGATTCATGTTTCGAAAACTTGCACTTGGTACATCCACATTTGGCAAGTAGGGATTTGGTGGGATGATGTTGCTCGTTTGAAGACTCATGTATTGATTGTTTGGAGGATAGACTTGTAAGTTTGGACTTTGATTTAAATCTATCATGGGGAGATGTGTTCCAAAATTCAGATTGGGCATACTCACATTCGTTGTGCTATTGATATTCGTAGGAGATAGTGATCCTATGTATGGATGTGAGTTTCCATAATCCCATGATTTCGTGAGGCTTGGATAGTTTGGTTGGTTTGGACCGCTCATGATGTATGAATCTAGTTTATATTCCATGTTCTTCTTGTGTTTTGATCTTGTAGCAAAAGTGACCTCTAAGGTTCTTAGGACCAATGGCGAGATGGAGGATGAAAGGTGGATGATATGAGTGATGAACATTTAGGAACTTTGAATCAATGCTAGACTTAGGGATTTGATTTTGATTGTTTGATGTGGATGATGAACTTGTAAACCCTAAGATGTTGGATGTTATCTTAGGATGAACTTGTTCAAAGAGGTGATAATTTAACTAAGTGTGCATGGAAGGATTCATCCAAACACACCTAACTAAACAAATGATTTTGATTTGGTTTGGAAATGTACCCAAGTCTAGGTAATGATGTTTTCAAAGCTCTTAAAGTTGTTTGTGGGATGATGTTGATAAATGTTTGAGGTGGATGAAGTGTTTGATTTTGATCCTAAGAGACTTAGAGAGACTTTGTTTACTAGGCCAAGGTATTGAAGAACACACTTTTCTCTAAGAGCAATCAAAAGACCAATATGACCAAGAGATATCAAGCACATGTGTGGGGTCCAATTCGTTATCTTTGCTTAATGAGTTCTTTTTACCAAAAAAAACCACTTGATTATGTTTCAAACTAAATGTCCAATGTCACAACTTCTTTTCATCCCACAAAGTGCTATGTGGAAGTTCCAAGAAATTAGGACAAAGGTTGCCTAATGTTGACCTTTGTAAGAGCAAATTAAGATGTAAACCCAATTACTTAGGAACCTCTAAGGACATAGTCCCAAGGGTAAGCAATAGTTCTTGGGCTTTGTCAAAGGTATTTGCTCTAACTAAGGGGTTTGAAATTTTGATGATGATGTTGAATGTTGGTTTTTCAATGTTTTCGATAAACACACTGTGTTTTCAAACATGCAATGTACAAGCCCTATGGATGTGTAAGGCAATTTGTTGAATCCCCACTTGGACAAGTCCAGCTATGCCTATCTTTAGCGAATGGTTAGATGCTTGACCCCACTAGCTCCCCTCCACGACACTCACTTATACGGGTAGCCAAGCATCAACACCCATGAAACTCCCATGGCATGTTTTCTCCATTTCTACTAAAGACCCGTAAAAGTGTGGGAAGTGACTTGAGCGACCGTTCTTGCACCCAACAAATGAATTAATGATTTTGGAAAATTCTAGCACATGGGTTCTGATACGGACTTTCCGTTCAGGAGATTGACCCATATGGAAGAGTCCCCTTTGATCCATCTCTTGGAAGACAACCTGATATGGCGTTTACTAAAACCCCCATTTATATCACGGTTGGAAATACTCTTGGCTTTAGAGTGTTACCGGTTGAGTCGTTCCCTTGGGTGAGTACTTTTTCCCCAAGGCAGGCCCTCTAAGATAAACAAAAGCAAGCAAAAACACAATCCGTAACTCGATCGATCTTTGATGGCACAAAGAAAGAGAATGTACGTGAAAATGCCTCTACTCACACTCGCACAAGATGTTTCAATTTTTAAGCCCAAATTGAAGTGTTTCAAAACAATAAAATGTATTTTGAGTGTTTCTCTTGCACCCTAGATCGCACGAAGCGCAAGGGGAGAGGATACACACTCAAAAGACAAAGTCACACAATTCAAGCACTTGTTCATTTTATAGCCTTCAAAGCAATTGTGAGTTCTTTTTAAGCACCAAAATGAAGTGTGAGTTTTGATTGTTCAATTCTTAACCTCAAACCAAATCTAGTGAGTTTGTCCTAAGATTCGTTTTAAGCCCTTTGCAATGAAAATCAAATTGTTCGTTTTAGACCCAAATGAAAATTAGTGTTCTAAAACGAAAAGATAAACAACTTCGTGAAGTAGTGTTGATCAAACACTTAAAGTGTTAAAAAAACACATTGTGTTTTCAAAAAAAAATCCTCCTTTCGTCTTCATTTGCTAGCCTCCTCCTTGTTGACTTTTTGCTTTTCTTGTACCTTTTTGCCTTCGCTTTTCCTTCGTTTGTACCTATTCCAAAAAAAAACAATTATATGAGAATCCAATTTATTTTGATTTAACTTCAAACAATAACATGATCCAAGATGATGATAATAAAAGGCATCACACTTGTGAGACTCTCTCTTTCCCTTATCACAATCCACATTACTTAGAGGTATTGACTCAACCACAAAGACATAAATATTAGCTATCTCAAGATAAAAATAATGTGATAACTCATATCATAAACTTTGGAAGTCAATGAATTTGTATCAAACCATATGCTCAAATATTTACCATTTCATAATGACCATAAAAAATGTGAAAATTTTGAAAGTTAATTGTAAATATTGAGGAGTGAGTGAGTGTGTGTGTTTGAAACAGTTAAATTGATTACCAAGACATTTAAAGACACCAATCAAAAACATTTAAAGCACCCTCTGCCACCTTTTGATAAATTGACCCAACCTACATTCAAATATTAAAAATGGAATATTAAAGATTTCATGCAAGGGCTGTCAGAATCAAGATAAAATCTGTCAGCGCCAGAATGAATATGACATTGGTTCTCTCACTGATTTATGGCTATGGCTAGGTACAGTGGATCGGCACATTGTGCAATGGCGTATCTTCCAGACTCAAGATTTCACTTAATGTTTGGTAGATGTTCATGAATGGAGTGTTAATGATGCGTAGAAAACTCAAAGCCAAAGCGCATAAATTCCTCAGCAACTAGTAGACAAGTTGTGCAGAAAGGGATTCACTAGTTGACAGGTGAAATTTGCCATGCCTACATGCTTTTTGAAGACTTTAGAGCTAATGCCACTTGCAGCTTATGAGGATAGCGAATAGATTGTCTTTTGACTTTCAGGCAAATGCATTTAATCCACGCAAGAAGAAAATAGCAGATTAAATTCCAGGTAAATGTATTTTGGCAGGTGTAAAGTTAAATTCGATATCTTTTACCACATCTTCACTGCTATTGCCCTCAATTCCATTAAAGGTCGTACTTATCAGAACTGCGCCAATCAACTCATGGTTCAGTAAATTCAAAAGTATAAGTGGATGCGAGTGGCAGGTGTGAAGCCGAATTCATAACTTTTCTCAGTATCAACTTTATCTTATAAAAGAAAATGTATCTCCTTTTAAAAAACAGTACAAGAACTCTCAGGTAAAGGTTGTTGACAGGTGAGTAAAGGTTCAAAAAACTTTCGAGCAAACGTGGTTAGCAAGTGTAAATTTGAAAATAACATAAATGCTAATGCAGTCAAAAAGATCTGCAATCAGCTGATTAGCTAACATGCACTATCAACATCAAGATATTAGAGAGTAAATACAGACAGGTATGGGCGCCAAATTAAATATCTGAATTGACCTTTAGTTTTATGGAAAAATCTGTACCTTCCTTCCACATTTGATACATTTACCAATGAACTGCTCGTGTCTTGACAGTAGCTTCTCAAAGTCAAATCTCTAGCAAAGATTTCCAAGTTTGAAATTGATATGCAAAGATTTGATGTTATTTTCCCACGTTGTCTTTAGCAGGTGTAAAATCTTGAACTTTGCTTCCTCAAGGTAGTCAGTACTTGAGTTTAGACATGGGTGAATAGTCTACCTTATTTTTCCAATCTACATCACACCGTTAAGAGATAGATCTGCAAAATCCATAGACTGATAGATTTGATATAATGATAGGTGTATAATCTGTCAGCAAAATTTACTCCTCAGCATAATCTACTCTTTTCACCGAATCATCACTACAAGCATTTTTGCTGCCAACAATAAATTCTTTTCAAAAAAAGACTTTCAATCTAATGCATTTGACAGGTGCAACTACTAGGTAAGTGTGCTCATATGTGCTTTATTGTTGAAGTATCTTTGAATGGAAGCAACAAGAATTTACAGGAATCTATTGAGGGCAATGCGCATGCATATTGGGAGTGATGGCAAAACACACTTTCGAGATTACATTGTGGGAGAGTTTAGAAAGAATATAGGTCTTGAGGATGCTTCTCTTGTTCAACAAAAGTTAAAGCTTGCACAGAACTATTTGCTACTCCTTAACAGTGTCCACCATCATGAGGATTTACTATTCTCTTACAACATTGTTGTAAATAGGAAAGGAGAATTAAAATCGACACTGAAAAAATCAGCTGCAAGCGTTGGACTTCAGATAACCAAACCTTATGAGGAATCCTATAGCATTGCACTATAAGGAGCCTAAGGACCAAACAATAATACAAAATATACATTAGATCAATCCTTTTCTAAGCTATGATCAAGTAAACCCCATAGTTCTGACGTGTTTTAATTCTCTAATTTTATATGCAGGAATGCAGTAATTATAGAGAAAAAGAAATTATAGAGCAACATCACCTATGCATAGCGCTCCTGTGGACACTTTCTAGCGATTGATATCAGATCTAGATAAAGAAGGTTGATACTTGCTTCTTAACACAGTTGCCAAACAACACTTTCATTGAACTTATAAAGAACCCTCGTTATGACTTCTGGAATCGTCAATTTACATGCTCCACAGCCTTTGACCAGCATGCTCCCTTGGCTAAATTAGCAATGTACATGATCACGGAGGACTGTCCAGATCAACAGAGGTTCTTCAAACATTCAGAGATCTAATGGGCTGCTTAGTTTGAATCTCTTGCAAGTCAGATTTAAACTACAATAGATTCACATCATTCCCTCTAAAATTCACATAGACTCAAAAATTGTAGAACATAGCAAGATTAGTCTAAAATTAAAATTCATATTTCATGTGATAGAAAATAGAGTGAATTAATAACGTTCAAATACAAAGCCCTCCTTCTAGCGCCATTTTGTGGACATCAAATCTGCAAATGGTCAGAAATCTTAACATAATAATATCATGCTTTAGTCATTTCAAACACATTAAATTTAACATCCTTATGAAATAATACATCATGTTCAAAATGCAAATAAATGACAAAAGATCTAAAGCAAAAGCATAAGAAAACATGATGCAAACTATCTCATATTGGATTGGTGTCACATGTGCTAGTGACCCTTTCCCAACCCTTGATTAATAGCTAAAATGATGAAATTGCTAGATAGATGATGGAGATTATGGAGTGAAATGGACAAGATCAAATCTCAAATGAAGAGAGTGACCTTGCAAGATTGTGGAGGTTGTGAAGGATTTAATAAGAGATGAAGCCTCTATTTAAAGATTTTCAAAATGCTAAGTGTTGAAAATGGACCAATGTGGGACAAAGATCAAGCCAATAAGATAAGGCCACTTGTCAAGTGATGATAGGCCAATAGATGTGCAAGATTTGGGAAGAGTGCCCATGAGAGGGAAAATTTGAATTCAAATTGGCAATAAATGCTGATTTTGACTTTGGAAGGGGACATGTAAGAGACATGTAAGGCTTCATAAATGCTTTGTTGGGTGTACATGTCCACTTGGGGGGAGATTCAAACTTGGAGAATATTCTCCCTTTATGCCAAGTTGAAAATAAAGATTTTGATAAATCAATTAAATGCAATTTCATGTGCAAGTGGCCAAATCTAGAGAATGCAAGTGGGATTAGGTTAGCATTTAATCAGGGTTAGATTAAATAGATGATGATTATGCTGATTTAATGCTGATTAGATGATTTTGACTTTTATGACTTAAATACTTGTTTTATTTAAATCAGAAAAGGATGGAAGATGCATGTTTGAGATTTTAATTAAATAAAGCTTGATTTATTTAATTAAACTATGATTGAGCTTTTGATGATAAGAACCTGATTTACTAGGTGAATGGATGTGATGCATTTGATTAATTGATGAATGGTCCTAATGCGACATCTAATTTGACTGAATCCGATCGGATGCATAATGTTAATTTTACATGTCTACAGTACTTTTATGGAGAGGCCTGACAAGAAGCAATCTAAGTCTAAAGGTAAATCTAAAGATGCAGGAAAGGGGAAGAAGACAACTACCATTAAGAAGGAGGATAAGCTCACATGCTCTTATTATGATAGGGAAGGTCATGATGCAGATCACTACTAGAAGTTGCATCCAAAATTGAAGCCAAAATGGGCTTGTAAATAGAAGGAAAGAAGAAGACCAAAAATGTTGTTATGGATCTTGGTTTAGAGTCTAAAGATGAAACTAAGATAACAACAATGGGATTGAAAGGTAAGAATTTTACTACCAATGTTTTTGTTGTTAATTGTACTTCTTCTTCTTAAGTCTAGGATGTTCCCAAAGATAAGAAAAGAAATGACCTATTTCACATAAGGGTGGTTGCTAAGCACACTAAAATTGATACTCTAATAGATAGTGGGTCTCAAATTAACCTAATCTTAGAAGATGTTGTAAGGAATTTTGGATTGAAAACTTGCATCAGAGACCTTATCCACTAGGTTGGGTTTGTGAAAACAATGAATTTCAAGTCACAAGGCAATGTACTTTAAGATTTTCGATCACAAGTAAGTTTGTTGATGAGGTACAGTTTGATGTGGTTCCACTAGATGTCTATGGGATAGTGTTGGGAAGCTCGTATTTGTATGATAGAAAAGCTATTTGGGTATGTGCAAGATTATGATGGGTTAAAAAGTGGTGATATGATGGGTATGTGGATGATGACTTTTTTTACCCAAAATTGATGAAATGAAAAGGGTTTTTAAAAGAGATTCTCAGCTTTCCACCAATATAAATTGTGCTTTACTTTGAATTTAATAAATAATTATTATTCATTTTCTATTTTAATTATGATTAAAGTCCTGATTGATATGATGATTGAAAAACATCTATAGCTTTCAAATGGTATCACACTTTTTGAATTTGAAACATGTGTCACATTCTATGCTTCACATACTATAGGATTAAAAAAAAAAAAAATTCATGAAGTTTTGAGTAAGTTAAGATGGTCAGACATATAATTTTTTTTATTTTTAAAAATTTGTAATAAAAAAATCATAATTAATTATTTACTTGGAAAAAAATTACAAAAAAATATGCATCACATTAGGGAATGATTCTTCTACTTATATATAAAATTTTATAAAAAAATGTTATCATTTTATTGTGGTTAGGGGGTCAGACAGACACCTACTTCTTATTTTTCCCTGAAATTTAAGTACTACTACATTGAAATTTCAAAATTTCCACATCTTTTTTTTCAAAAAACCTAGTAGTTTAGAAAATACATTCAATTTGCTATAGATTCTATTCTTACATATTTTTGAAATAATATAGATAACTTATTCAAATTTTTACATCATGTTTCCTAACTCTAATTTTTCTGAATTTTTCGCCACTTAAGGGCTTGTTTTTTCCATGATCTTGCACATACCCATTTTCTACAAGGAACTTAATTAGTATCATCTATTTAAAAATGGCATGAGGCATATTGTGCATTCTCATAGGATCAAGATTGGAAGATCTTTTGCGAACACAGGGTAGTTGAAAAGGGTGGTTAATGGAAGTAAGGACTTATCTATTATGTATGTCAAGTCAAGTGATTCTAGACATGAACTTGAAGTAATCAAGGCTAATCATATGTTGCAGGATGCACAGACAGTACGAAATGAGGAAGCGGTAAATGAAAGCATTGATGCTCCCTTGGGTCAAAATGTTCTTGTTGTGAAAGATAGACATGTTGATTCATTTGCTTTTGTATTTACATTATTATTTAGCTTGATATTAGTCAATAGTTGTTGGTTAATAGTTGTAACAATTGATGTAGATGTTTATGGAAGTGATGGAATGATGCATATGTTTAACAACATTATTGTAGTGTTAATTGTGGTGATGAGCCAGATGTGCAAATGGACAGAGGATATAGAACAAGTGGGGAGGCCATGCCCTCACTTAATTTATGAATAAATGCAACTTTTGGAGGTCCAAAAGTTCTCTAGTGGGGAGGCTTGATCTAGGGGATATTTTTCAATAAAAATTGAAGTGTCTCCAATGCTTTAGAATTTAGAAAAAATATTGATTCCAATGCAACTTAAATGGAGTCGAAATGAGCTCATATGCTCAAGATATGGCCTGTCAAAGTTTGGTCAAACTAGTAGCTGAGGCTGTTAGAAAAGTGAAAAAAATGGTCATCTCAAAATTCATAAAAAATGAAATCGAATTGAAGAGCTTGATGAAACAAACCCAACGATGTTTGTTTCATTGAATTTCGAGTTTGTACGACCAAAATATCGCAAGTCAAAGTTGTAGTTGACTAAGTTGCTACGGTTGATGACATCAGCATACTGATGCAACCTTCTATATTGAACAAATGATGAATTGTCCCGATTAGAGATTAACACGTGGCATTATGTGCATCCAGTCAACATCTATGCGGTAGTGCAGTTAGCATCGAGGTGGCGATGATGTATCCTTAGTAGCAAATGATGAAGTGACATAGACCAATTAGAAGGCGCCACGTGTCACCCCATCAGCACACTCCTTCAGCTGTTGAATCAGTCTAACAAAAATATTTATATCAACAAAAGCATTTATATCGGTGGGGAGGTTGAACCCCCCACCTGTTATCCACTAATGGTATGGTTTCACCATTACAATGCTGGCCACATCCTTACCCATATCAAACGCCAATTGGTTTTAGAGTATGCCAAAGCTCCAATTGGAGGTTTCAATGGCCACAGTTGGATTGGAACTCTTGACCATGTGGGATCCAATAGTTTAAGTAGTCGTTATGCCACCATATGGCTTATGATAATAGAGTGATGTCAGTGTTTTTTGTTGTATGACTTGTCCCAAGGCCTTAACAAATAGGCCATTATGGTTAAAACTCACTCAAACCACTTACACAAAAAGGAATTAGAGGATAAATTAGTCATTGCACAAATTGTTAAAGAGGGGTTAGTCATTTATTTTGATGGTTAAGCCTTATTAGGCTTATTTTATATATAAAAGGAGGAGTGTAGGAAATTTGAAGGGCATATTCCAGGTGATATTCATTCATAATTTCATTTATGTTTTGTGAAGAATGGTGAGAGAGAGTTGTTGAAAGTTTGAAGCTAGGAATTTGATAATGAAATGTCATCCTTGTGCATCTGTGGCTTGTGGTCAAGCTTGTTGCACTTGTAATAAAGGACTTTTGTAATTCATTATCATCTGAGAGCTGTGAGGAGACTTGTAATAGTTGGAGCCTTGTAATTGTTTCTAGAGCATAATCAAGGATTGGTCCTTTGTTTGGAGAGGACCCAGAGACATAGCCATCTTGGCGAATGTTGTTATACTCTTGTGTTGTCTTCTCTCTCTTTACTCTCCTCTGATAATCTCTTCACTTTAATTTGGTTATGTTTTATCTAAGCATTTTAATTATATTTTTGAGATCTTCATGGTTAAATTTATTATTCACGTGTAACAGTCCTAGATCCTAACATCAGATCATACATACATACAAACAAACAAGCATACATACATACATATAAGCATACATACATACGTATAAGAATACATACACATTTATGCATACATACAAGCCCTATACATTTAACAAACTTGCACATAAAAAATTTCAGGTGAGTGCTCATGTTATGTCAAGTTTGAGAAACATAAAGCAAAATTTTGCAAAAGGGAGAAAAATACAAAACAAGACAAAACATGGGTGCGCTATAACACACTCACATTATGTCAAAACTGTAACATAACTTGAGCATATTATAATGTGAGGGCATTACTTGAGCGCATTATAATGTGATGGCATTATAACACACTCATGTTATGTCAAAACTGTGACATAACATGAGTGTGTTATAACACATTCATGTTATGTCAAAACTGTAACATAACTTGAGCACATTATAACGTGCTTGCATTATATCTTGCTTTGGGAATCCCCAAGCCTTAGGCTTGGATTTTCTTTGGATTTCCAACCCAAAATCTTGGACTTGCCTTCCCAATGTCCAAAGATGTGTTTTTGCATAGTCTACAAAATTTCACATAATCTAGTTCATGTTAACTATCAAGTTTGCACATATTTCAAGGTCGAGTAAATCGAACACTTGGGTAATGTTAGTCTCTCTTTTAGCTATTAAACGATCTAATTTTTTTCACATTTTGACAATGTTAAGGCTTTTAGATATTTAATTTTTTTTTGTGTGTTCATTTTTTTGTTAAAAACCAATGTTTGGCATTTTTTACTTTATTTTTTAACCATTCATTGAAACTTTAAATAAATTACATTTTTATAAACTAGGCTCTATTCTACACATATTTAAAAGAAATGATTTTTTTATTAGTTTTCAAAAAATATAGGGTAGCATGACCAAAATTCTATTTTCAGGATGATTCTAGTTTGAAAATTAGTAAAAAATCAAATATTCATTAAAAAATTATTAGAAAAATCGGGCATAAACTACATGTTGTTAGCTAATTTCTCACTAAAGTGATTTTAAAATTACCAAAAAAATTAACCTTTTGAGGGAGCGACAAAATACGCTATGTTATGTTTTTTAAACAAAAACAACACCAATTTTTGTGGCTCTCATTTTTGAACCCCTTAATTTCTAGCATATTAAAAAAGAATAGTAGTTTAGAAAGTAGACTCGGAGCACTATGAGCATTGGTTTTGTTGCATCTTAAAATTTTGAGTGTAACTATCCTTAATTTCTCATCCAAGGTACTTATTTCTTGATTTCAAAAAAAATGTGGCCACTTAAGACCCCTTTTTGCCCCCTCCTGCCGCCCCCCCCAAATCTTTTTGCACTTACCCTAGGTTCTTTGTGATATATTTTGATTTTGAAATTTACTAGGGATTTTGAGCATGATTTCCTATGTTTAGGGATCTTATGGGGTCATTTTCTCATTGACCATGTCAAAATCAGTTAAAGTTGGCCTTTAACATATCAATGGTATGCACACAAGAATGAGTGCAAAAACATAAGATGAAGTTGCAAAGGAGGTAATTTATTATCTTACAACGAAAATATTTATGATCACTTTTTGGTACCATATGGAGCATTATTACAATACTAAGATAAATTCCTTTTATCATGCTATGTATAGATTTAGAACTAGTTTGTATTATAATGACTTGACCTTGTGGCATCTCATTTTCATTTAGATGGGACTGTCCTTTTCCATGTAGTCAATCCACTTCTTTCCATATGTCAATCTAGTTTTAGCACTTTGTATATTTTTCACATCTAGGTAGAGCACTCTCATTTAGCCATTCATATAGTTAGATTTCTACTCTACATAGTTAGTTCCTTGTGTCACTTTCTACAATAGGTGGAGTCTCTTACCTTGCCTCTTTATATTACTTCTTTTTCTTTGGAGATAACTCCTATTCAAGTAGGTTTTAATTCATAATTATCTCAAATTTTGTGGTGGATGCTACTCATTGTATGTATATTTATACTTTATGGGTTTCAATGGAGTGTCAAAGATAACAAAACTTAAAAGTGCTTCATTACTTTACATGGATAGGTATCATTCAAGTGTATGTGTAATGAGCCTTGCTCAAATTGATCACAATTTGCTGATATGAAGCTTGAGGTATTTTTTTAAACAATTTATATGCAACCTTCCAGCTTTTTGATGTAAAGCTTCAGTCTAATTTTGCAACTTGTAATGATATCAAAGAGGTCTAGAAGCTTGAGAATTAAAACTACAATGATGTATACTAAGCACTAAATGCAAATGCACTTGTTATTTGTCTGTTGAATGCATATATATGACCAAAGCATGAGAAAGTGCAGTTGGCATTAATACAAACACTTGGCATGAAACTCTAAGTGATTGGAAATATATTCAAGGGTAAAGCTACAGGCCATTGACATTCAAACAAATAGTTTTTATGCAATCTTCTCATGCCATTAATCACTTAAAGCTACAAGTCATTCTAACAAACAATTGGCAACCAAACTTCTATCATGTCATTGCAAAGAGATACAATGCTCACCAAGTTATTGAATTCTTATTACAAATGAATTGATCAAAACCTTCAAGGCTGCTATACATCAACTCTAGACCAGTGATTAAATGCAGACTCAAATCATGGATGCAGTCTAATATTTTAACTTACAAGATGGTGCTAGAGTCTGCTATCATAACAATGATTCCAACAATGTAAGGACTTTAAATCAAATGTTTACAATGCATAGAAAAAACTTGGAAATGGTGATTGAAATGTTGACCTAGCAATGCAATAACCCAGTTGATCCTCCCTCAATGCCATCCCATTTGATATCAAGGGGAAACGAATATAATTTTTTGATATATGGTTTCCTCACAGCTTACTCGATTGTCTTTGATTGTGAGGTATTTACCCTAAAGACTAGAGCGACTATCTTCTTTGGTGCCTAGCGACTCCTTAAGGAGCCAAGACATTTTTTTATCAGGCCTTTATAAGCAAATAAAACCTGCCTAGAGTTGTCTCAGCTACGCACTTGTTGCACACCTAGCTTCTAAAACAATTCATCTATCTATAAGAAAAATCACCTCCTTATGATGTTGTGCCAAATCAGACCAAGAACAATGAAATTTCTAGATAAAATATCAATATTCAACTGCCTTGAATTACTAAAAATAAAATCTCCAATCTGTAAATTCGTCCAACCTCCAACTGAGATTTTTTCAATAAACTCCTCAATAGGTTGATTTCAATCTCTATCTTCAAATTTGACCAAAGGCCACAAAATTTGCAATGTAGCACAAATGAGAAGTCTGAAGTAACCTCTCCCTCAGCTGCAATAATTCAGGTGATATTTCACACCCTCAAAATTGCTATCAATAGGAAGTTTTTGTTTCCTATGACAAAAACAATCTGTAGAAACCCTAGGCTCCACAAGATGAAACATCAACAACAACAACATAAAATCTGCCTACCGAGAATGAAGCCCAAGATGCTTTTAATTCTTTTTCTCCACTTTCTCGAGAAACTTCTAGAACATTATTTTATTTTATTTATTAAGTGACTTTATAAAATATTTTATAATTCAAGTCACTTTATTAAATTAATTAAATATAAAGTTACCTTTTAATATTTATTTATTTGATAACTTTATAAATAATTAACTTAATACCACTTATTTATTTAATTAAAATAATTAATTAGTCATCCTCATAAAATATTCATTATTTTGGACAACTTAATTAATTAAATTAATCAAATCAAATCACCTCCAAAATGGGGACATTACAGTTTGCCCCTCCTGAAATTGCTTGTCCTTAAGCAATTCACCATCTGGATCCCACAAGAAGAACTACATAATGTCCCTGTCATCATCAAACAATTCCTACAACATTTGCTCAAACTGAAACTATTGTACCAACTCAATACCATCACCAAGTGTTGCAGAAGTATAAGCCTCAAGTGGAAGCAGGCCAAGAGACTGATCATCCTTACCTCCAAACTTTTCGCAAGATAAACTATCATCCAAACTATCCATCACATGCGCACCCGAATTGTACATTCTGAATAGGTCATGTACATGAGAATAAAAAATGAAGCTGTAAGCATTCCTTGCCATGTACACCTCTGAAATCTCCTCTGTGAGTCCCGTTTGCAATCCCGATGCACTAGTAGGATCACAAATACTATCAACAATGCTCATCTCAAGACTAGAATCAAGAGAGCTACCATCATCCAAGCCATAAAGTGGATTGTCATATGACCAAGCGGCTTCCACCTCGAACAATGGATTGAAAATCATTTCATGTTTCTCTTGAATCACCTTCTCCTTTCTCATACTGTCCAACCCTCTGATAGAATTCAAACCTCCACCTGTGATTCCCCTCAATACATGCCTCCTACCATCAACCTCAAAAAACATGTCCATCTTAGGTACATCAAGGGTAAATACTCCCAAGTCCTGGAGCCACTTCATTCCCAAAACTATGTCCATCTCTCCCATGTTGACCACATAAAATTATGAATGTAACTCATAGTTCAATTTCAAGGTGAGATTAGCAACCTTTCTGGTGCATGCGAGAGTATATCCATCCGCAACTCAAACTCTGAATCCATCAAAATCCTCAACCTGAAGTCTGTACCTGGTTACAAAATCTCCATTAATAAAGTTATGTGTTGCACCAGTATCAAACATAGCGATGCAACGCTGTCCATCAACTGTCCCTCTGAACCTGAATGTAGTCTCATCTTGAACATTGGCAATATATGCCATGGGAGTAGAAGTCTTCTCATCCTGATCAATTTTTGAGGCAACCTGTTGAACCACATCATCAGAATCGGAGTCCTCAAAGTATGCCCACATGAAACGGTTTTCCTTGCCCTTAGGCCTCAAAGGGCAATCATGATCCTTGTTGTAAGGCCCCTTGCACCAATAGCATAATTTCCTCTTCCTCAATTCTTCTCGTGTCTCCTCATCCATCATAAGTGCTGATTTCTTTTTCTTGTATGGTTGTTGAGGAGTCTCATTGCTTGTTGAAGGGACATCCTTATGTGAGCTCTTTCCTTTTGGTGCTGTGAACTCCATACTCCTAGCCTTCTTCATTGCCTCCTAAAGAGTAGGAGGATCAAAGGCTTTTATCCATCCTCTCATAGGCTCCAATAATCCCTCCATAAATAACACCACTAGTCATCTCTCTAAGATGTTGGGAACCATTACTGACAATCTCTGGAAGTCTCCAATGTAGTTCTCCAAACTTCCAACTTGCTTGAGTTGGGCCAAATCCCTGAAGTATGATTTTAGGTCTTTCCTATCAAAGTGTTCCACCAATCTATCCACAAACTCCTGATAAGATGTGATCTGATTATGCTACAATGTAACTAACCCATGATACCACCATTTGTGCGTTGCACCCTCCAAATGCAAAGTAGCATACTTGATGGCTTGCTCTTCTTTCATGGGTCGAAGAGCCAAGAAAGTATCCAACTTATGAATCCATGACTGTGCAGTAGTCTTGCCACTTCCATCAAACATGGGAAAAATAAGTTTATTAGTAGCTTGCTTAAGATCCTTATTCTAATTCTGGGGTCTCCTCTCCTGTCAAGACCTGTAGTAGTCCATTCTTGTTTGTACAAAATGATCAAAATGCGTAAGTTCTCGAGCTCCTAGTGTCAATGTTTCCATTCATCATGAGAAGCCATATATGCATCAGCAAAGGTAGGCTCCTCAACATCTTCAACATTTTCTTCTACTGCACGTTCTTCCCTCAATAAGGTGGGTCATGTAGGTCTATTTGCAGTGCGAGAAGATGCTCTTTGTACTCTCCTTGAACCTGCTACACTCCTGTCATCATCTTGATCCCTGTTGTTCCTTGTTCTATTTTCCAAAATAACTCTGTTCTGTTGAATTTGCTGCTGCAAGGAAGCTGAAAATCCTTCAAATGCTTGGGCCATTCTTTCCAACAATTCTTCTCCTCTATCTCTATTCCTCCTTTCATTTCTAGGAGGATCATCTTCTCTTCTTTCCTCCATGGTGTCACCAATCTCTTGGTACCTTGCTACAACAACTGTTGATAAAGTGTCTTGCGTTTGTTTTTTTTCTTCTCTAGCTGTATATCTCTTGGTCCTATCACTTTGTTGCATAAATGAAGACAATTTATGACCCAAAGGATGGCAGGAAACCACTCTGATACCACTGTAATGAGCCTTGCTCAAACTGATCACAATTTGCTGATATGAAGCTCGAGCTATTTTGTCAAACAATTCATATGCAACCTTCCAGCTTGCTGATGTAAAGCTTCAGTCTGATTTTGCAACTTGCAATGGTATCAAAGAGGTCTAGAAGCTTGAGAATTAAGACTACAATGATGTATATTGAGCACTAAATGCAAATACACTTGTTATTTGTCTGTTGAATGCATATATATGACCAAAGCATGAGAAAGTGCAATTGGCATTAATACAAACACTTGGCATGAAACTCTAAGTGATTGGAAATACATTCAAGGGTAAAGCTATAGGCCATTGAAATTTAAACAAATAGTTTTTATGCAATCTTCTTATGCCATTAATCACTTAAAGCTGCAAGTCATTCTAACAAACAATTGGCAGCAAAACTTCTATCATGTCATTGCAAAGAGATACAATGCTCACCAAGTTACTGAATTCTTATTACAAATGAATTGATCAAAACCTTCAAGGCTGCTATACATCAACTCTAGACCAATGATTAAATCCAGACTCAAATCATGGATGCAGTCTGATATTTTAACTTATAAGATGGTGCTACAGTCTGCTGTCATAATAGTGATTCCAACAATGCAAGGACTTTAAATCAAATTTTTACAATGCATAGAAAAAACCTAGAAATGGTGACTGAAATGTTGACCCAACAATGCAATAACCCAGTCGATCCTCCCTCAATGCCATCCCATCTGATATTAAGGGGCAACAAATATAATTTTCTGATATCTAGTTGCCTCACAGCTTACTCGATTGTCCTTGATTGTGAAGTATTTTCCCTAAAGACTAGAGCGGCTATCCTCTTTGGTGCCTAGCGACCCCTTAAGGAGCCAAGACATTTTTTTATCAGGCCTTTATATGCAAATCAAACATGCCTGGAGTTGTCTCAGCTACGCACTTGCTGTACACCCAGCTTCTAAAACAATTCATCTATCTATAAGCAAAATCACCTCCTTATGATGCTGCACCAAATCAGACCAAGAACAATGAAATTTCTAGATAAAATATCAATATTCAACTGCCTTGAATTACTGAAAATGAAATCTCCAATCTATAAATTCATTCAACCTCCAACTGAGATTGTTTCAATAAACTCCTCAATAGGTTGATTTCAATCTCTATCTTCAAATTTGGCCAAAGGCCACAAAATTTGCAATGTAGCACAAATGAGAAGTCTGAAGTAACCTCTCCCTCAGCTGCAATAATTCAGGTGATATTTCACACCCTCAAAATTGCTATCAATAGGAAGTTTTCGTTTCCTATGACAAAAACAATCTGCAAAAACCCTAGGCTCCACAAGATGAAACAACAACAACAACAACAACAACATAAAATCTGCCTGCCGAGAATGAAGCCCAAGATGCCTTTTTATTCTTTTCTCCACTTTCTCGAGAAACTTCTAGAACATTATTTTATTTTATTTATTAAGTGGCTTTATAAAATATTTTATAATTCAAGTCACTTTATTAAATTAATTAAATATAAAGTTACCTTTTAATATTTATTTATTTGATAACTTTATAAATAATTAACTTAATACCACTTATTTATTTAATTAAAATAATTAATTATTCATCCTCATAAAATATTCATTATTTTGGACAACTTAATTAATTAAATTAATTAAATCAAATTACCTCCAAAACGGGGACATTATGGTATGAAAAATATTTTGAAAAAAAAGTTGTTTGTAAATATTTTTAGTAATTTCAAGCACTCAAAAATTAGAGATCTAAGCAAGTGAGTTACAATAGTCTACAAAGTGCTTAATTGTTTTTGTGGAGTATAAAGCCACGTTCACTTTCAAATATTAATTTCGCATCTATAAAGATCAGTTACATAGAAGTGGATCTAAATCAAAACTATAAAAAACAATTTTTTTGAATTAAAAAGTCTTGTTTGAGTCATCCAAAGATACAAAACATTGACAAATTATTTTTGACATCTACAACAACGCATTTTCATCACTCAAATTCAATAAAATATTATTTTCAATTTAATTTATATTTATTATAATTGTAATATCAATCAACCCTATCTCTATTAATTAGATTAATTGTTACTTCAAAATTTATAATTATTAATTAATTTGAATAAAATTAATTAAATATAATAAAACTCTTACAATACTATATAACAATAACATTAAATTTTAAACATAAATTATTATAATTGTTTATACTATCTATATTGTACACCCTCCACTCTATTCTTTGCACCAATTTAATTTGATGTTATGATCTAAATTTACTATAATTATTTATATCAATCTTTGATGTATATCATTATTCTAATGACCCCACTCTCCACTCTACATTTTACTCTTTATTGTTATGGTCCCTCTGTCCCATTATGCACTCCATTATTGATGCCACTTTGTTGACTATTTTATCTTCCAGTGTCCCATTATGGTCTCACCGTCCCATTATTCTTCTTCCTTACCGCCCAGTGGCTCCACTTGTCACACCATTATCACCGACTTCCTCCTCTTTTCCACACTCCTTCCTTGTACCAAAGGGTAAAGCCGTCTTCCACATGCTTTCCTCTACGATTATAATTGTAATATCCAATCAACCCTATCTCTATTAATTAGATTAATTGTTACTTCAAAATTTATAATTATTAATTAATTTGAATAAAATTAATTAAAATATAATAAAA
>VDFB02336094.1:0-36395 GCA_007258455.2 Sequoia sempervirens
AAATCAATAAATTGATTTATTTGTGCAAGTGGGAAAAGCTGGAGGATTTTGAAGATTAGATTAGATTTAATCAAGATTTGATCAATTTAATGAAGATTAGGAAGTTTGACTTATTTTGACTTAGACTTTTGGATTAATTTAAATCAAACAAAAGAGGAAATGATTTAATGAGTTTAATTAAATAGATATGTTTTGATTATTTATTTAAAGAGATTGAAGTAAGATTAAATTAAATAAGATTTTAATTTATTCAATTTAATAGATAGACTTTAGAGATTTAATTAAATAAATAAAATTAATTATTTAATTAAAAGAGATGGAGAATGATTTAAGAGACTTAATTAAACACATGATTTGTTTAATTAAGAGAAGAAAAGAAATGAATTTAATAAAATAAAGATATTCAATTAAATGGTTAGGTCGGGGAATGATTTAGGATGAAATGATGTCGGTAGTCAAAATTAGATGCGCAATGTCAACTTGTACATTTTGCATGTCTAAAAGTATCTTTTCAAGAAATCAAATGTGGAGGGGAGTGCTCTATTTCTTCCACATCCTCCCAAGTAGCATTGTCCTCTAAATACTAGTCCCATTGGACCTAATACTAAGCAATATCTTTGCTTCACAACTTAACGTTGTGTCTATACAAGATTATAATGGGCTCCACTAGCACCACTCATGGATCCTATACCTACAAGGATTTCCAATCAAGCACATGAGTCACATCAGGATGATATGGCTTAAGCAAGGAAACATGAAACACATTATGAAGTTGATCCATAGCAGGTGGTAGAGCTAGTCTATAAGCAACTGGGTTAATGACTTCCAAGACTTCAAACTGTCCTACATATCTTGGGGCCAACTTGGAAGACTTTCCAAAAGCAATAGAGCTTTTATGAGGTTTAAATCTCAAGGAAACCTTATCCCTTGTTGTGAACTATCTAAGAGTTTGGTTCTTTTTGGCATAACTCTTTTGTTGGTCTACTACTTCTTTCAGTCTACTCTTAATGACCCTCATTTGTTCTTCTATTTCCTTAAGCATTCCAGGTCCTACTATGATCCTATCCTCCAATTTATCCTAACTAATGGGGGTACAAAACTTCTTCCCATACAAGGCCTCAAATGGTTTCATGCCTAAGGATGTATGATAGGAGTTATTGTAAGAAAAATCTACCAAAGTCAAATAATCTTCCCACCTATACTGTTGGTCCATACAATACATTCAGAGGAGGTTTTTGACTACCTGATTCATCCTCTTTGTCTTCCCATTAGTCTGAGGATGATAAGTTGAGCTGAAATTCAATTTAGTCCCTAATGTTGTATTCAAGGTCATCCAAAATCTTGAGGTCATCCATATGTCCCTATCAAAAATGATAGTCTCCAGCACTCCATGCAAATGGAAGATCTTCTAGACAAATTTATTAGCTAGGGTCAATGATCCATCCTTAAGGTTTCCCAAAATGAAGTGCACAATCTTAGTCAACTTATCAATCATGACCAAGATAACATCATGTTTATTCTTCCTCAATGGAAACCCCTGTACAAAATCCATATTGATCACCTACCATTTATACTCAGGTATTTCATGAGGATATAATAACCCAACTAAGTGTGCATGCTCATTCTTGACTTGCTAGCACTCCAAGCATCTAGCTACATACTCCACTACATCCTTCTTGAGTTTAGTCCAAAAATATAGAGTCTTCAACTCTGTGATAATCTTAGATACACCGGGGTGTCCTAAATAAGGAACATTGTGAACTTCTTCTAAAAAAATCTTTCTCATCTCTCCAGAGTCGGGAATATACATTCTCTTCTGGTACCTCAAAATTCCATTCAGTTCAATTTTGTACCCATCGAATTGATGATCCGAAGGATTTTCTGCTAGGGCACTCTTCACTCTCTCGTAGTACTCATCCCTTGGAAAATTCTAAATTAACTATTGCCTCAAGTTAGACCTTGTTGAGATCATGGTTGTCATATGTCTTCATCTACTAAGAGCATCAACTACTCTATTCTCTTTCCCTTTTATGTATTCAATTCCAAAGTCATACTTGCTAAGGAATTCTAGCCACCTTCTCTATCGTGCATTGAGGTTTTGCTAGGTAAATATGTATCTCAACCCCAAGTGGTATGTCTTGAGTTCAAATGGATTTCCCAAAAGGTAATGCACCCACATCTCTAAGGCATGAACTATGGCTGCCAATTCCAAATCATGAGGTGCATAATTTACTTCGTGTTGCTAAAGCTTTCTTTATTCATATGCCACTACTTGTCTATCTTGCATTAATATTTCTCCCAATCCCTCTCTGGAAGCATCGGTGATTACTATGAATCTCCCATTAGGATTAGGGATAGTCAACACGGGTGTTGTAGTGAGCCTCTCCTTCAAGAGTTGGAATTTCTGCTCGAATTTATCGGTCCATTCAAACCACATTCCCTTCATTTGGAGTGGGGTAATAGGAGATGCAATTTGGGAGAACCCTTGCAAAAACTTCCTATAATATCTTATGAGGCCCATGAAGCTATGAACTTCTGACACATTCTGAGGAACTGGCCACTCCACAATCACCTTGATCTTTTCAGGGTCCAGGGAGACTCCTTCAGCTAAAATGATATGGCCCAAATAGTGCACTCAGTCTTGATAGAAGGAACACTTGGAAAACTTTCCAAAGAGTTTCCTTTCTCACAAATGCTAAAAAGCTATCCTTAAATTTCTATCATGTTCTTTGATAGTCCTTGAGTAGACTAGAATGTCATCAACAAAAATCAATACAAAGTCATCCAAATAGTTTTTGAATACACTATTCATAAGGTTCATAAAGGTTGTTGGTGCATTAGTTAAACCGAAAGGTACCACTGTGAACTCATAATGTCCATACCAAGTTTTGAATGCAGTCTTCAGAATATCTTCTTCCTTAATCCTCAATTAATGGTACCCCGACCTAAGATCAATTTTGGAGAACATCGTTGCTCCCTTCATTTGATCAAAAAATTAATCAATCCTCGAGAGTGGATACTGGTTCTTGATGGTAACCTTGTTCAACATCCAATAATATATACACAATCACAAAGTGTCATCTTTATTTTTCACAAAAATAATCAGCACTCCCCAAGGAGACACACTGGGTCTTATGAGTCCCTTATCAAGCAATTCCATTAGTGGCCTTCAACTCATAAATTTTTTTGATGGTCATTTGATAAGGTGCCTTGGATTGAGGCTTAGCTCTTGGAACTAGGTCAATAGAAAAATCAAATTCCTACTTTAGAGGCAATTTTGTAAGTTCATTAGGAAATACGTCCTAGAACTCCTTGAGAATAGGATAATCATCTAAATATGGCTCCTTGTTGTCTATATTACTAACATGCATTGTGTAAATCATACACCCCTTTTGATGAGCCTTCTTAAGTTGCATCACATAAATCTATCTAAGCTCTCAGGGTCTCCACATTCCAAAAACCTCAACTAGGTTTCCATAATAATCTAGATAGTTGATCACCGTATCCTCACAATTCACTAAAGATTTATGCTCAGTTAACCAATTTATTCCCAAAATTACATCATATAATCCTAAGGGTTCCAAATAAAAGTTGACCTTAGTTTGAAAGGTTGGAAGTTCGAACTCGTGTTGCAAAAGAGATAGGTATCTACTCTTCGCTTTGCTCGATTACCATACTAGATTTTCCATGAGTTTTTCATGTACCCAATTCTAGTGGGTATCTTGGATATTATTCTAGGATCTATAAAACATTTAGTAGCTCTATTATTGATTAACATAGAGATAGATTGGCCATAGAGCTTACCTATTAGCTAGATTGGTGAAGCTTAGTATTTTTCCTGCCTGTTATCCACTATAACATGGATCTAGTGAGTCTATTGGTAGCTTCCTTCCTTTTGTGACTTTGAACACTAAGGAAAATTTGAGGCATATTGGTCACCTCCAGAAGTATAACATCCATCACGAGGCCCTTTGCGACCTCCTCACTTGTCCTCTCTAAATCCCTTCTTCTTATGGTCATCCTTGTCCTTACCTTTGTTTGTTTTCTTGTTCTTTCCACCATTACCATCTTCACCCTTCTCCTATGATTCATTTCCCCTCTTGAGATTATAGATCTGATGGCTCTTGTATCCCTTATGAAATTTCTTCTTCCCATAATGAGACTTAGAACTTGAATCGCTATCAAGATTTAACAACTGTTGTAGCTTTTGTTCTTGTTCGGTGGCTTTCTGAAAGACTTCATTCATGGTCTGAGGTTCATGCATATCCACCTCAACTTCTATGTGGGGTCTGAGTCCCATTATGAATTTTTAGATACGAAACCATTCATCCCCCTGATATTGAGGTGCATACTTCAACAGGTTAGTGAACTTTTCCCAATAGTGAATCATAGTCATATTTCCCTAGGTTAAGTTCTGAAATTTCTTCACTTTCTTGTTAATGAAAAGTTTTGGTAACTGTATTTTCCTGAAAGCTTGGAGGAAGAGTCCCCAAGTGATATCAGTAGGTTGTAGGTTTTATTCCAACTTCTCATTTTCCCACCATGTTGCTAATTCACCTGAGAGCTAATACATAGCCCATGCCACCTTAGTTTGTTTAGAAAGGTTATAGAGCTTAGAATATTTTTCCATTTCTATAATCCAAGCTTTAGATCTAGTTTCAATAGCCTTACCATCGAACTTGGGTGATACTACTCTTTTGAGCTCTTTCCCAAGCTCTTCCTCAATTCTCCCTTGTGGAATTTCCCCTAGACCATTGTCTCCTTGATTGCCTTTTGCATCCCTACAATCTTGATTCTTGTGCGCCACTCAAAATTCTTGCTCTACATGGTCCATGCGGGATCTTTCTAATTTAGAAGCTCTAGAATTTGCTCCAATCTCTTGTTCAGTTCATTATTGGGATCACTACCACCCCCATCTTACCTGGTGGTCACCATGATTTTCCACACTTACCCTACATCATAGTCACATTTATCACACCTCAACACAAGGTTCTATGAATAAAAATTCTTATACTACATCACATAATTTTCATATGCATACATCCTTCAACATAGAAGACATACACATTCAAGCAAGATACACACATTTTAAAGTCTCTCACTGAACATGCCAAAAAAATATTATCTGATTCTATTTATATTTAGGGTGAGTCAATAGACCCTTATTTACAATCAACTTCAAGTTACATCATTTTGTTTTCTCAATATCAGAAAGAGGGCATTCCTCTAGATCATCATTCGAGTTTACATCAAACTTTATAGAAGAAGATGGTTGAGCACATAGGCTCTCTTTTTCGTCTTTGGTCAACAAGGGTGCATTGGTTCCACACCCTAGAGGCCAGTCCTGGATTGTGGAAGGATTTTTTATCTTAGGTGTTCGCCTCTCCTCAATCTTCAAGCCTATCTCTAGCTTCAATCATGTAAGAGCCTAGGAGCTAGAGTTTCATCATCGGGAATTTCTAGTGGATACTCCACCTTGGCATTTCCTTCCTTTACGTCATTCTTGCATGGAGTTCTAACAATTTTCCCTTTCCTTTGTCCTTCCTTTGACGTTCCCATTCTTGCATTTAATTCAGGTTTGTTCAATTCTAAGGACTTCCAATTTTGGGTCAAGGGTCAACTACCCTAGTCAACTATGGTAGAGTCAAAAGGCCTGGAGCTAAACCTAGCTCTGATACCAAATGTAATAATCCATTCCTAATTATTACTAAATTATTATTATTGTAAATGACACATGAACATACTCCAAATTAAAAAGACATAACTAGTGACTAAAGTCAATCATAGCTACACATGTCCATTTAAAATGAGTCAAAGATTATTATATTCACTTCAAAATTCAAGTTACAATATCAAGATTTACTTGGAACCTAAGGCCATAATATCATTACATAGTACATTTCTCATCAAGATACATCATAGACTTTGATATTTTGGGAACAACTAATGTTCTTCTTCAACGCTCACCTCCACTGGTGGACGAGAACATGGTTGAAGCACTTTACCACCCAACCATGAAGCTTACTCTTCCCTGGTATTCTTCTGACTTGAAGAATGCTCGACCCTGCATGGAAAGCTTAGCAAGAGAACAACCTACAAGGTGGAATCAGGTGCATGCCCATACATCAACATGCAATTTCTATCTACAATTTAGAAAATAAAGTGTAAGATCTATGCTATGAATGCTAGAGAGTGAAATCATAGAGTTCATTCATATAGAAATAATGAACCATATTGCTTGACCAAGCATAATAAGTGTGTTGCAACAACAACAAACGATAGGTTCTGGTAAAGAAAACCTATACTCTATGAACCCATTTCAACACCCATCTCAAAAGGTAACTTTCTAGTACAACAACTATCTACCTTCTAGTAGCAACTACCCATAGGTGCTCTAGTCAACTAAGGTATCGTTGTTCTATTCAATTATTCAAAATATGATACCACATTGTCTTCAAGGAAGAAATAGAATACAAATTTATGCTCTAAACATAAAGCAAATTCTATACTTCATAGAGTATTTCAACATTCAGTCATATCATTCTTATGACTAGTTTCTATTTAAAAAATTAAGCATTTACCTTTAAAATGTACTAAAAACAAAAGAAGGTATGTCACAAGTATGTGTATGTACATAGTCAAAGTCTATGTGCATACAAATATATGTGCCTACTAATGTCAAAATAAATGTTATGAAATAATCATTATTCAGATTACAATCTTTCAATAGTATTTTAATTGACATTTCATTGTCAAAATAAATGTTCTAAGCAAGTCTTATACTAACAGTTTCTCACATACTGTTTTATTCTAACATTTGTTGTTTCCATAAGAACATTCATCGTTTAAAAAAAATGAGTATTGTTTCCTACTAAACGGTCATAAAATAAGTTGTTTACATACTAAACAGTCATAAAATAAGTTATTTACACATGAAAATTCATTGTTTTAACATAACAGGTATTGTTTCCTACTAAACAGTTATAAAGTAAGTTGTTTACAAACTAAATAGTCATAAAATAAGTTGTTTACACATGAACATTCATTGTTTTAACATAACAGGTACTGTTTCTTATTAAACGGTCATAAAGTAAGTTGTTTACATACTAAACAGTCATAAAATAAGTTGTTTACACATGAACATTCATTTTTTTAACATAACATGTATTGTTTCTCACTAAACAGTCATAAATTAAGTTGTTTACATACTAAACAATCGTAAAATAATTTGTTTCCAGCTATAAAGATAATTTTCAATAAAACAAAGTTGTTTGCTAAAGAATAACTTTTATTTACATCATTACATTTATGTTTAAAACTAACAAAATATATTTAATGACAATTAATTTTTTTTACTCATTTCGATGATATTAAGTTGTTCACAAGTAACTATTCATTGTTTAATACTGAATGGATTTTTTCATCATGAATAGAAATTAAAAAAATCAAAAAACATAGTTTCAACCTTAAGAACATAATGTCTTTAATCCAGATCTTGAACTCTTTCATCACTGGAATCACTATGAGCATCTTTAATATTATAAGAAAACTAACTTCGGCATGCTTTTGAAAGTGAGTTTATTAAGAAATTTTTTTAGTTAAGAAAACAAAGAGGTTTTAGGATCTATGGTACTTTTTCCTACATAGGTTGCATCAAAAAGACGGGTTTTTCTAGATTTTGACCCATTTCTATGGTCAGGTATTTCCTATCTTAAGCTCAAGTTTCATTCGAAGTTACCTTTCTGGGTATTCTAGTTTATATCTTAATGCATGTTGCTTTATACTCCATGCAGACTCATATATGCTTCTAAAACAATAAATTACTCTATCAATCATGAGGATTGATCTTTACAAGTTTACAAAGAAACCCTTCATTAACATCCCGTTGATTCTTTAAATCGAGGCTTATTTTATACACATATGATTACCACTAACCTACATAAAAGAACTATTTACCCTTTTTTCCATTATCGGCTAGGCCGATAATGGGAAGCATTTTCTTTAAAAGATAACTCTATCGACACATACTAAAGGTAGCATATGGCTTTCTATATTGAGTGAACATTCTTAATAGTCGCTTCTAGGATTTTGATGCCTCAAACTAGCACGGTAAGCTAAATGGCTTCATTGAAAAAATAGCTAATATGATCAGGTTGTAGGCCATGTGAATCCCTTGAGGGTGATTGCCAAAACTATTCATTTGGCTCAAGCTGAAACACATAGGTAAATACATAGCATTCCTCTATACTATTGATTCTACCATTATATGCAATAATAAACATAAACAATGAAGAGATATGATAGTGATATTGACACTAATTCATCAATCAAATTACCTCAATGGATGAGCCTATCAAATTGAAGATTTCCCCAAAAAAATCCTATAGCTTTGACCTCTTTTCTTCTTTTGGGTGCTTGTCAATTTCCTTACTTATCAATCTCCTACTTTTTCCACCACCTTCATTCAAAATAATGGTAAAAACCCCCACTTTTGCATATGGCTGGGTGCTATTACTATGGTAGTTTCCTTCCATAGACGTCCTACAATTTTTGAATAATACCTTTATTATTGGGCAGGCCACGACCATCATGGGTCTACCTTGTAATCTTCACTGATTTTACCACAGTCTGACTCTTACAGCATCAGTTATCAACTTAATTTTCATTCAAATTCGAACATGAATACATATGTGTATATATATGTTATTATATATTTTATTATATATATATAGAGATACAAATATGTAAGTATATATATATATATACTTACATATTTGTATCTCTATGCATATATATATATATACTTACACATTTGTATCTCTATGCATTTAAATGATTTCATTTACATCTTACCATGAATTTGAATAATGTATATATATATATGTATGTATGTATTTATATATTTACATATGTATATATATGTGTCTGTGTATTCGATTTACACACACACACACACACACACACACACACACACACACACACACACACACACACACACATATATATATATATATATGTATATATGTATATATGTATATATGCATATGTTTTAAATAAAACATTCATATACTAGTTTCTTGTTTGGAATGACTCAAAGGTTCCATACACTATTATTTTAAGGAAATTTAATTTTTTTCATTTTGAGCTTCTTTACATATATATATTTATACACTAAAGAAGATAATTTTCTTTACAATGCTCGTTTTAGTTCCTTCAAATCACAAGATTTAATAGACAATTAAATCTACTAATCATTCATTTGCAAGCACTAAAAATAGTTCAAATCAGAAAAATTTGACTTTCTTATATATGTAGATCAATCAAATGTCAATCATCATGCCATTGTGGTGTGTGCACCCAAATTCTAGTTGGCTTACCATTTGATCTAGCTAAACAATCCTACTTCAATCGTGTTCTCGTCCTTCTACTTGTCATCCTGCAACTGCACACACTTGCACTTGTAAATTGATCAGTAACATTCAAATTCTTGATGACATATAAAAATAGTTTTCAAAAATCCACAAAGTCAGTATAAGTCAACTCTTTATATTCAACATTTAATATTTAGTTGAATTTCATCAATAATTCAATTTTCCACATTTAAATAAATATGTAATAAAATTGGGTTATGACATGAGGGAAAAGCCAACAATTAGTGAATTTTCAACAAAAAAGTGTGTTAGCTAGAAGTTGTACAAAAGGCTTCCTACAAACTATTTTCTACATCTATGGGTATGGGTAGAAACTAGTAATGTCATCTTCTAGTGTAGAGGTGTTTGATATAAGGTGCTAAGGAAGATTGTTCTCTAGAATGAGAAGATGGGTAGATAACAAGGAATGAAGAAGGTGGTTTACCATAAAGAAAATATTGTGAAACTAAAGGCCAAGCTAAGTCCACTATAGAGGGAGTCTCAATATAGCAAGTGGAGGAAAATAATAATGGTTGTAGATTAAACAAGGGCCAAGAACTAAATGTATTATGGGTTTTTCCCATTAAATTCCCCATAACTATTTCTATATTTATTTTTCAATCAAATAACTGTTCCTTTATGTGTGTGTGTGTGTTATCCCATCTACTATGACAATTATGTGTTTTTTGGTTGCATACTAAGGAAACCATTAGCTAGGAGCCTCATGCGTGGGGTGGGAACAAGAAGTTGAGTCCACTTTTAATGGAAATCACACAAGGGAAAAGATATTGATAAGAATGGGTATACATTTAGTAAAAAATGCATACCCATTTAGGAATAGGTGTTTGAACCTAAACTCCTACCTTTATGTAATGGATATCCATTTTGGTTCAAGATCTTGTTTATAAATAGGTTCCCATTAGGAACACATATACATTTTTATAATGCATACCTATTTTGAAATGGGTACTTATTTCTATTTAGACTCTATATTGATTCCTTTCTAGAACATGTATTTTAGAGTGGGGATGCATTCCATAAAATTTCAAATTTGAAACTCATAGTTTTTCTTTAATTTTAGTATTGGAAGAGGCTTGGAAACTCAACCCTCAATTTTGTACCTACAAGTACAATGTCATGTTAACAACACAAGTAAAAAATGACTTTACTAATATGACCGATGACTAAATTAAAACTTATTATAGATGACAATGTCTCATTTTAAATAATAAAGTTGTTTACTATTGAACATATTTTCCTATTTATTGATTACATTTTAAATAAAGGGACTCATAAACTTGAAATGACATATATTACCAATTTTTAATAAATTTTGATTTTGATTTTTGTGTAAGAAAAAATATGTCTAATTGATCTAGGCATTATTCTCTACACGATGAAAATTATCATGTTATGATTATTTTATCTCAAGTTATATTGGTCTTACTTGAGGGGTTTTGAAAAAATAAAATTAGGACTAGTAAATAATTAATAAAAAAAGTGTTTATTAAAAAATTACAAAAAGTATCTTAACCAAACTTCACCATCATATGTGTCTTTCTATAAAAGGAATTAAAAAATGTTTTCATTTATGTTTAATTATGCTTTTTGTACACATGCATGTTATATTTTGATAGTTGCGAGGTTTGGTTTGATTGCTTTTTCAAAGGGTGAGGGTGACGATAACCTTTAATATGGAAGGTTAGTTTATTATGGATAGGCGACAATGGAGATAGGATTTTTGAATTTTTTTTTTTAAAATGTGTTTTTTTTAGATTATTTGAGGCTTTTTTTTTTGTATTTTTTTAATATTTTCATTTGTTTTGGTATTTTTGAAGATACTTAAACCTAGAAAAGAGGAGAACCTAAGGGGACTAACCTAATGCCTTGAGGGCTCATTGATGATGGCCTTTCCTACATGACACACATAGAGGCTATGTAGTTCGATTATTGGACTGGGTTATTGATGCAGGAGCATCCAATGGTGTAAAGGCAATCTTGCATCACCCAAAAATAGTTAAATTTCAAGTTTCTTGGTTTTTAGATGTTTTACATTTTTTGATACCTTTTTCGTCATAATGAAATTCTCAATTTATGGTTTTTATTTTCTATTCCTGGGTTGAAAGATATTGCAGTTTTAGTTTCCCAGATTTGCACCCGAAAATCTTCCGAGTTAGATTTGAGCCACTTAGAGTTTCCAGAACAGCCCTGAAACTTTCCAAAATTGGCATAGAAAATTTTGAGCGCGTTATTGACTTCGAGACATTTCTGATGGTTCAAACGGTTCGCGAATTGGAGTCCCGGATCAGGCCCTGAAGTTTAGCACTTAGGCAAGATATACTGCTTCTTTGGACTTGAACTGTAGTTGTAATTTTGCCAACCTACCAAACTCAAATTTGAATGCGTTGTTTTGGCTCCGCACTGCAAGAGATCTCTATTTATGGGCGTGTTTCTAATTTTTTGCAATTTTGGGGATAAGTCAAGATATTGCTTAAAGGGTTATTCAGAGCTCGGCATGCATTGTAGAAACTCAGATTGAAGACCTCGACGTAAGAAAGCCCATTGAATAATAAAATTACTATTCTCTTGTTTGTGGTTATTTCTAAGTCTCTGCCGCCTCCTCGCGGTATCGAGCCGGTTTTCTTGAGCGCAGTAGATAGATCACCGCATCGTGAGGCGTCACACTGTGACCGTGGTTGTGGGTCAACAGAACAAGGCGATGCCTCCGCAGTGATGCCAGGTACAGGTGCCAAAGGTGGTCCAAGTGCAATGTTGGCGGAAGCGATGCACCAGCAGCCCCGAGATAGAGATCGGGACGCCAAGCAAGAGCGCGCTGGAGAAGAGGGCAAACCTAGGAGAAAGGAGGATAGTTGAGAGGGAAGAAGGGTTCAAATGTGAAGAGGAAGAAGAAGCAATTGATCGTGACCAAATGCGCGCTGGCGATGGGCCATTTCGAAGATCGTGAAAAGACCCAGAGTAGAAGTCCCTAGTTATTCTAGAAGTCTAAACCCAGAAGAGTTGATCGAATGGATCAACGAGCTAGAAGAATATTTTTAGTATGAGGATGTAGAGGACCCAAATTAGGTTAAGTTTGCAGAAATGAAGTCGGCAAATACGCCATTTGCGGAAAGAGGTTCGGCTGGAAAGAAATTGAAGAGGAAAAAGGAAAAGATCACCGATGGGGATCGTGATGGTAGAGGTAAAACCAGAAGCAGCCACAACAAAGGGACTACGAAGTTAGATTTGTTGGAAGAAATTGTGCGGTTGAAGCAAGAAGCAGATTTGTGAAAGTTAGTCGACCGAAGATTTTCACAAGATAATCATCGCGAACGTGGGCTGTACACAGAGTCATCAGGCGGTTAGGCTGCAGTCCGACATTCAATGGGGTTACGCACCGAAAGCATTCAGAGGAGTTAAGCCTGTGAATGAACAATTACTGGAGGTGATGTATATCAATTTGTTCATAAAAAGAGAAGTCGAACAAAATATTTGATGGCAAGAAAAAAGGTTGAGGTGGTCAAAGTGGAAGGGGCAGTGGAAGACCTTCAGGCAGCCGAAATGATGATGAAAAAAAAAGTGAAGATGTGGGTACCGCACCGCTTTCAAAGGAATAATTTCTACCTCGGTGGATCAAAACAAGCAGACCGAAAAGAAGTTTGAGAGGTGAATGGCGATCCGGCGTGGCGCAGCGAACGGTTTCCAAGTGGTGAAGGCGGCATCGAACCCATGAATTTCCACAACACCAAGGAAGGGTAGAAAAGGCCGTATGGTCAAGTGGAAGGGTTGCAAAATGGTTGCATGTCAATCTCAATACGCCGATGATGCTAAAAGGGGAGAAGCCCCAGTGATTAGAGAGTCTCCGGTGACCGGAGGGGAAAAGGAACCAGAACAGAGGAAGAATCTGTTTCGCACAATGTGCAAGTGTGAGGGAAAATGTTGTGATGTCATTATTGATGGTGGGAGCATCGATAATCTGGTGTCAGAAGAGATGGTCACAAAGTTGAAGCTGAAGAGGGAAAGGCACCCACATCCGTATCGAATTGTTTGGTTGCAGAAAGACCAAAAAGTTTTGGTCAATGAGTAGTGCCTAGTAAAGTTCAAGATCTGAGCTACCTGGCGATGAGTGGTACTGCGGGATATCATCCCATGGATGCATGCCATGTTCTCGGGAGGTCGTGGCGCTTGATAGGTGAGCTACATGATGGCCATGCACTTATTCTTTGACAAAGGATGGGGTTCATCACAAGTTGAAAACCCAAATACGATATCCTCAAGAAAAGGTAAGGCCGAAAGCAGAATTTACGGGATGGAAGAAATTTTGCTGCAGCGCGATGCTATGCACGACTCCAGAGTGAGTAAAGGAGTGATGCGGAGAAGGTTCCGTACAGTTTTTGGGATGTTGGATGAGCTTCAGGATATTGTTTCTATAATGTACCTAAGGGTTATCAACACCATTAAGGAAGATCAGCCATCGCATTGACTGACCGAGCTGGGTTTTCCAAATAAGTACCATAGAATGACTCCAAATGAGGAGTTGAATAGACAAGTTCAAGAGTTGTTGAGAAAGGGTTTGATACGTGAGAGCCGTCCATGTGGTACCTACAGCATTTCAGAAGCACCAAAGAAAGATTGGGGAGTGGAGGATGTGTACGATTCTCGCCATAAACAAGATAACAATCAAGTACAAATTTCCCTACCAAGGATGGATGACCTGATGGACTGTTTGAGTGGAGCTCAGTACTTCACAAAGATTGATTTGAAGAGTGGATATCACCAGATCCGGATTCGAGAGGGAGATGAATGGAAGACCGCCTTCAAGACCAAAGAGGGCCTGTACGAGTGGTTAGTCATGCCTTTTGGGCTAACCAATGCACCGAGCACATTCATGCGGCTCATGAATGAGGTACTAAAAGAATTTCTGGGAAGTTTTGTTATTGTGTATTTAGATGATATTTTGATTTTCAGTAAGACATTGGATGAGCATTTGATGCATATTCAGAGAGCCTTTGAGAAGTTAAGAGAAGAGAAACTATTGATTAATCTGAAGAAGTGTAATTTGTGAAGAGAGAGTTAGTGTACTTGGGGTTTGTTGTCTCAGCAGAAGGTCTTAAGATGGACCCAAAGAAAGTGAAGGCTATTCTGGAATGGCCTACCCCAAGAACTGCTACCGAGGTGAGATCTTTCCATGGTTTGGCTAGTTTTTATAGAAAGTTCATTAGAAACTTTAGTAGTATTTGTGGACCCCTGACTGAAACAATGAGAGGGGATATAAAAGAATTAAGTGGGAGCACTAGAGCGTAAAGAGTTTTGAATTGTTGAAGTAGAAGGTAACAGCAACCCGTTTCTAGCCCTTCCAAGATTTCAACAAAGCCAGGTAGAACAGGATGTCGGTTGTGCCATTGGAGCAAGAAGTTGAGCCAAGAAGGTGCTTCCATTGCCTATTTCAAGGAAAAATTTAAATGATGCCAAAGAGAAATTATTTGTATATGATCGAATTTTGGCGTACGTTCAAGCATTAAAGAAATGGAGACATTATTTGTTGTCGGCGAATTTGTTCTATATATACCTATCATCGTGCCTTGCAATACCTAAATAGTCGTGAAAATTAAATCAGAGGGCATATGAAATGGTAGATTTTTATATACCTTTGTTTTGAAACATAGGAGTGGGAAGTCAAATAGGGTTGCAGATGCCTTAAGTAGGAGGCATACATTGATGACAAAGATGCAGATTGAAGTGGTTGGGTTCAATGAACTTAAGAAACTATACACAAAAGATCCTGATTTCGCAGAGGCTTGGAAAGCTTGCAAGGAACCTATTATAGTGGACAGGACAAGGTGGCTGGATTTCATAATCCAAGATGGCATGTTATTTAAGGGAAGTCAATTGTGTATCCTGAGGAGTTCCATGAGGGAGAACCTGATAAAGGAGAAGCATAATGGAGGAATGGCAGGACATATTGGTCGGGTTAAGACCATTGCCATTATCAGTGAGCATTATTATTGGCCTCAGTTGTCACAAGATGTGAACAAGTTTGTACAAAGCTGCAAGGTATGTCAGATGGCTAAAGGAGTGAGCCAGAATACATGCTTATATCAACCCTTACCTGTACCAGAGAGGCCGTGGGAGGATATAAGTATGGACTTTGTTCTTGGTTTTCCAAGGACACAATGAGGGAATGATTCAGTCTTTATGGTGGTTGATAGGTTTTCAAAGATGACACATTTCATTCCATGTCAGAAAACCCATGATAGTCCACATTGCTGACTTGTTCTTCAAAGAGGTGGTGAGGCTACATGGTCTCCCAAAGAGTATTTTTTTAGATCGTGACACTAAATTTGTGGGGTACTTTTGGAGGACCTTGTGGAAGAAGCTGAAGCAGAGTTGAAGTTTAGTTCTGCACACCATCCACAAACAGATGGGTAGACAGGTTGTTAACAGAGTCCTGGTAACCTATTGAGATGTTTGGTAGGAGATAAACCCAAGGGATGGGACTTGATCTTACCCCAGGCAGAATTTTCTTACAACAATTCTGTCAACAGAAGCACTGGTAGATCACCATTCCAGATTGTGTATGGATGTAGCCCCAGAACAGCTCCAGAATTGAGGAAGATGGACCAAGAGAAGAAAATAAGTGTTGAAGCTGAAGATTTTGCATAACACATCAAGGATATACATGAGAAGGTAAGATAACATATTAACAAGATGAATATGCAGTATAAGGCTAAGGCAGATCAGAAGAGGAGGTATAAGGAGTTTCAGATTGGTGATGAAGTGATGGTCCACTTGAGGAAAGAAAGGTTTCCAGTGGGAACATATAACAAATTGAAGATGAAGAAGTTCGGTCCCTGTAAAATTTTGAAGAGTGATTCAGGGAATGCATATGAGGAGTTGTCTGGATGGATTTCAACATTTTCCCTATGTTCAACATTTCAGATTTGATAGAGTATCATGAAGGTGGCACAAAGAAAGTACCAATGATGGAAAAAGGTGGGATTCCAGCACCTACTTCAAAAAGGAGGAGATTGAAGAAATCATGATAGTCGTGTGGGAAGGAGTACCGGAATAGGCGATGAAAGAATATCCGGTGAAATGGAAAGGAAGGTCTGTTGAAGATTCATCCTAGCCTACAAGCAGGTTGTCCGGTTAGTTTTCCTCAACCATCTAGATGACAGCACTCTCAAATTACCCTGGTGTCTGATGCAGGAGCATCCAGTGGTGTAAGGGCAATCTTGCATCACACAAAATAGTTAAATTTCAAGTTTCTCAATTTTAGATATTTTTTATATTTTGGATACCCTTTTCGTCATAATGAAATTCCCAATTTATGGTTTTTATTTTCTATTCCTAGGTTGAAAGATATTGCAGTTTTAGTTTCTCATATTTGCACCTGAAAATCTTTCGAGTTAGATTTGAGGCACTTAGAGTTCCTGGAATGGCCCCGAAACTTGCCAAAATTGGCTTAGCAAATTTTGAGCGCGTTATTGACTTCGAGACCCTTCCGATGGTTCAAACAGTTCACGAATCGGAGTCCCAGATCAAAAGTTATGGCCCCGGGAAGTGGTGCACTTTCTAGAAGATACAATTGCAAATGCTCTTTTGAAATTTGAACTTCATGTTGTAAATTTTTGGTGCCAAACCGCCTAAACTAAAATTTGAATGTTGTTTTGGCTCCAAAGTAAAGAGGATCTCTATTTATGGGCAGGTTTCTAATTTTTGGGTAACTTTTTGGGGGACAAGCTCGCATATTGCGAAAGGGTTATTTTTGTAGCTTTTTGTAACTTGCATGTGTTGTAGAACTTGGGGATTTGAGAGCCTCTGCATGTAAGAAGCTCCATTTTCTAAATAATAAAATTATTCTCTTGTTTGTGGGTTATATTCTAAGTCTCGGGCTGCGCCCTCATCAGTTATCAACTCATACATGGATGAACGATAATGTTTTTGATGTTTTGACCTTTTATGAATGTTTTTGGATTTTGAAAAATGTTTGGATTTTTTTTTTTTTAAGGTTATTTGGATTTTTTTTATTTTTTTGATTATCTAGATGTTTTTCATTTTTTCAAGATTATACACAACTTGAGATGTGTGCAAGGATCCAATCTATCTACCAAGTTTAGGAAGATGCCCCTAGTTAGGTATATGATTTTATTTATTATGGATAAATGGGATGATGTGGATAGATGAGAGTGATAGTGCAACAAGGTTAGAGACTTAACAAGTGATCAAGCCATCGTTGGATGCATGTTTACTATGGTGATTGATGGATGGAATAAAATGGATGAAAGCATGATTATGATAATTGATGGATGGGGTGGATGTGAGCTTTGATAGATGATGGATGGATGGGATGGAAATGGTGTTTTAGATCACAAAGTGGGCTAGAGGACATAGATCGAGATTTATTTCAAAGAAAGATGTATGTATCTACCATAAGTGTTTAGTAATGCATAAAATGTTATGAGTGGATGCATGAATGAGGGGAATGATGTCATATCCCCAAAATTGTAACACCAAGATATAAAGTATTGAAATGTAAATAAATAAAATACATATTAAAATATGTAAAGAAGAAAATTAGTAATTTAATATTATTCTAATTATTATTATCATAAAGATAATTATTATAATTATAATCAAATATAACAATATAAATGATACAATATTAACAACTTGATATCATTATAATTATTATTATAACATAAAACATACATTAAAACAAGGTAACATAAAATATATTAATATAGACACAAATAACAAATACATATTAAGCAAAGGAACTAATTCATACACAACCATTATATTAAGACAACAGACTATATTAATAAAGTGTGGGGGTTCATTATCAAAAGGCAGAGATTGGTGAAAGAAACAATTAATATCATTTAAAGGAGGACAACGGTTAATGAGTAAAAGAAAAGAAGCGCTTAGTTTAGCTAATAAGAAGGCAGCAATTAAAGACTTAAAAGCAGTGATGAGTGTGTTCAAAGGGTAGTGATGGGTATTCAAGAAGAATTGTGACCATTCAAGAGGTCATCTCCTTTTAAAAGAGATGTGTCTCTTCACTTTAAAGGGGAGGATATAAAATGTAATAAAAAACGTAGAGAAGAAGGGGGAAGTTGAAGGGAAATATATGAACAATAACATATTAAGGAGTCTTACTCAAGTACGTGTGGAGTAAAGGATAAAACAGACATACACTAGCAAAAGTCTAAAGTATAACAACATATATATATGTATATATATGAAAGGAAGCATATGTGGTACATCATCTAAAAGCATATTGGTGTATAAAAATGTATGAGGATTTGAAAAGGAATATATTAATAAGATCTAGAGAGGGAGAAATAGAAGAAAGAAAATAAATAGAAAACCTAGAACATATCTCTGAATGCAACAGCAGGCATAGTCAGATAAGTTCATATAAAATAATCATACGAATATATATATGTGTGTGTGTGTATTATACAATTATGCAATAGTGATGCTTGCAAAAATTATTGAGCCTTATAATTTGATGTTTTTCCTTAATATGAATATGATTCTTATGTTCTTGATTTATACTAACTATATCCTTTGAATATTGAAGGTAGATTGATCAAGTAGAAGAAATATGCAAACCAAGAAATGAAAAAGAATCAGTCTAGTTCATCACCACAACATGCTATTACAATATATTCATGTGTATTTCTACCAAAATTTGTCTTACATTTATATAAGTGTAGTTTTTCACAAGGAAGAATAAATGTATCTCTATACATAATCATTGGCCTATGTATGCATGTTACTTATAGATAATAAAGAAGGATCTCTATGATTGAAACTATATTATGTTAACTATCTAGAAACCCACCTTGTGGGAGGGGCTTGAGGAAGTGGTAAGAGCCTAAAAGATCCCACTCAAAATCTTCACCCAATCCCATGGTGAGGATGGGCCTGAGGGGTGGTAAGTGCCAAAAATCCCACTGGAAATCTCTTCCCATTCCCATAAGTTGGCATGTGTCTTCTGGGAGTCATGGCTTGATGGGGAAAGTAGGTACAAGTCATCAAGGGGGAGGGTTGTGGTATACACCCTCTTAGGCATGGAATATGGCTTCGGGCGGACCCATCATTTCCCTTCTCCCACAAATTTATTTTGTTTGTTTTTTTAATAATCTATGAATGTGATGCAATTGTCTAACCCTAACAAGCATATATACATATTTGTATGTATTGTTTATGCGGTGAATGTAGGATTCCAATCCAAGATTACATCATTAAAGAGATTTATATAATAAGGTGAAACCCTAACCCTAAATTGTTGCAAATTGTGATCAATAGGTGAATTCTAGGGCAAATCGGGATGGGGACATTATAGTGGTATCAAGGCATCTTTATTGCCATACTATGTATGCTTCATGCTTCCTATGTATGTTTATTCAAGCATATACTCTGTGGATTAGGTGTATTCAAGTGTGTTCAAGTGTATACCTTGTGGATTATGTGTATTCTAATGTATTCAAGTGTATACCTTGTGGCTTATGTCTATTCAAGTGTATACCATGTGGCTTATGCGTATTTGAGTGTATTCAAGTGTATACCTTGTGACTTGTTTGTATTCAAGTGCATACTATGTGGCTTATGTGTATTCAAGTATATTCAAGTGTATACTTTGTGACTTACATGTATTCAAGTGTATTCTTTTCAAAATACTTGCTTTGTGAATTGCATGCACTCATGCGTATATGCATATTCATGTGACTTACATATTTAAGTGTATACTTTATGACTTATATGTATTCATATGTATACTTTGTGACTTCATGTACTCATGTGTATACTTCATGTATACACTTGAATACACATAATCCATAGAGTATACACTTGAATACACATACATAGGAAGCATGAAGCATACATGCAATACATGAAGCATATACAAGATGGCAGGAAAGATGCTTTGATACCACTATAATGTCCCCTATCCTTATTTTCCCTAGAATTTTCCTATTGATCACAATTTACAACAAATTAGGGTTAGGGTTTCACCTTATGAAATAAATCTCTTTAATGACTTAATCCTAGATTGGAATCCTGCATTCACCACATGAAAAATACATGCAAATATGTATATATGCTTGTTAGGGTTAGAAAATTTCATCACATTCACAGATGATTAACAAAGAAAACATACTAAATTTGTGGGAGAAGGGACATGATGGGTACGCTCGAAGCCATATGCCAAGCCTAAGATGGTGTATACCATAATGCTCCCCCTTGGTGACTTGAACCTACTTTCCCCATCAAGCAACAACTCCCAAAAGGCACATGCCAACTTGTGGGAATATGTAGAGATTTCCAACAGGATTTTTGGCACTTACCACTCCTCAGGCCCACCCTCACCATGGGATTGGATGGAGATCTTGAGTGGGATATTTTAGGCTCTTACCACTTCCTCAAGCCCCTCCCACAAGGTGGGTTTCCAGACAATTAACATAATACAGTTTCAATCATAGAGATCCTTCTTTATTATCTATAAGTAGCATGCATACATAGGCCAATGACTATGTATAGAGATACATTTATTCTTCCTTCCTTATGCAAAAATATACTTATATAAATGTAAGATAATAAGTGGCAAAAATTAACATGAATATATGGTAATAGCATGTTGTGGTGATGAATTGGACCGATTCTTATTTGTTTCCTAGTTTGCATATTTCTTCTCCTTTATTGATTTGACTTAATATTCAGAGGATATAGTTAGTGTAAATCAAGAACATAAGAATCATATTCATATTGAGGAAACACAAAAACTTATAAGACTCAATAATTACTGCAAGCATCATTATTGCATGATAGTATAATACATACATACATATATACATTCCTATGATTATTTGTATATATGTATGTATGTATTATATGTTTATATATACATTCCTATAGTATGTTGATGATTATTTGTAATATTATATTGATGATTATACTATAGGAATGTATATAAAAACATAGTCTAATTCTTCATCAACATTCTCATATTCTTCATCTGCCTCTTTTGTTTCAATCTCATCATTCACTTCTCTTCTTTTCTTTGTCTCCAAGGCAGCAAGCCTTTCCAAAACTACATTATGTGAATCCAGAAGCTTAGCATGCTTATCCTTCAATTCCTGCAACTCTGTAGCAACACCAACACCTTTCAGAGGCATATTCACCAATTTGTCTTTTCACATTCCTTCAAACCTACAAAATCCAATCAAATCACCAACAAAAGACCTTTTCCTTGTGTTCTGATACCACCTAATGTGAGCAAGGTGGTGATAACACACTATCCAACTTGATTTGATCAGACTTCAACAAGGAAACAACTTTCACAACACAATTCTCCCAAACTGTCCCAAGACAACACCAATAGGCTTCTAGCCTTAAAAAATAAACAAATGGATATATATTTTGGAGAAGTCCATACAAATTCCAACCAAACATCAATAAAGATTCACCATAGACCCCAAACCAAAATCCCAAAGTGTTTCAAGAGATTTCTTCACAACAATATTGAGATCCAGTAAACCACCCTTGAATTAGGCTACTAAATTAGCCCTAATTAAAAAAGGAAGTACTTCCCAATATTCAAGTTATCAATCAAAATATTTTTTTAGACTCAAATTGTGATGAAAAACCATTGATTCATCAAGCATTTCCCAAGTTCATGACCTCTAGACCGTTGTACCATAAAACCCTCATGTATCATGCTAAACTCTAGGGTTTAGTGGAAATCCATCCACACGGGCTTTCCAAATTCAATCAATGCACCCAAAAACTCTTAAATACCCTGCACATGGTCACAAATCCATCACAAGACTAGTTCCTTCACTATTTCATCAAAACACTATCTTGACACCATCATTTCACATGGAAAAATGCATTATTTGACCCTAGGGTATCATCCCAAACCAAAAAACTTGCTTCCCTTTAGTCCTAAAACATCTTAGCACCTACCCTATCATCAAAAAATTCAATCCACTGAGTAACAGATTAGGACAGTAGGTGGATTGACAATCAGATCATTTAAACAAAAATTAGACCCACAATTCTATGTACAGGCTGCTACAGTAAATTCATGAAAACTTCCACAAATATGAGTATTAGACTCTCAAAATAGATGGAAATTAAATATAATACATGCTAATATGATTCACATGATATTTAAAATCATCATAAGGTCTGTACAGGCTATACAATATAGGAAAATTTCAAAAAAACACAAAAATGTGTAGAAACAACATTGTATTTTTATTGGAAATCTTCCAAACAAACTTCCGCAATAATTGTTTGAGCCTTTTGAGGCCTTTATACATGTCTCCATTCAAATTCTAACTGCCCAAAGTTTCTAACTACTTTTCAAATTATTTTGGTCCCTTCATATTCCTAATAAGTTGCATTTTGACAATTATTTTGGTTGACATCATTTGCATTTTTGCAACTTTTTGCCTATTAGACACAAATGACCACAAAACCCCCCAATTACATTGAAAATGGTCTTTTTTAGACCTTATTTAGTATAGATAAACTTAAAACACCCATACTAACCTACTGACCACCTACTAACCAACCCATTACATCTTCAAATGATCAAATTTTGACAAAAATGTTTAGGTGCTCTTGCACCACTTTCACCAATCTCTGCCTTTTGATAATGAATCGTTGCACTTTATTAATATAGTTTGTTGTCTTAATATAATGGTTGTGTATGAATTGGTGCCTTTGCTTAATATGTATTTATTATTTGTGTCTATATTAATATATTTTATGTTCCCTTGTTTTAATGTATTTTTATGTTATAATAATAATTCTAATATAATATCAAATTGTATCATTTATAATGTTATATTTGATTATAATTATAATAATTATCTTTAAGATAATTATAATTAGAATAATATTAAATTATTAATTTTCTTCTTTATATATTTTAATATGTATTTTATTTATTTACATTTCAATACTTTATATCTCAATGTTACAATTTTAGGGACATGAAAAATGATATACAAAGAATGCCAAGGACTGTCCCTTAATAAGATAACATGTTCGGATACATGATGGTTGTTAGGATAATGTTAAATAGGTCAGATATTGTGCTATAATTCTTGGACAATGCATGATGGGTCAGATATAGGTGACATTATTGCAGGAGATAGGATATGATCTATAGAAAAACCATGTCAAGATTTTACCAAAAATAAGTTTTAAGTATACCCCTAATCTTTGTCAAGATCAAGATGGATAAGGAAGATGGATGAAAAAAGGATTAGATATATAGATCATGGATTTATTATGATGTAGGTGAATGAGATAAGCTAGCTCCCACCAAAATGGTATACATAGATGCTCAATTCTACACATAATGTTTTTTTTCTAGGTTTTCTTCATGGTACTTGCCCAAAGCACCACCAAAGTGGTTTTCGCTAGACGACAATTTTTCTCTTTACTATTTTTTTTTTATTTTTTTTTATTTTTTATGTTTCTTGAATGTTTTAAGTTGATCCACCTGATGGTGTTGATGTAGACGCCACTGTCATGATGTGCCAACGATATCCTACTTGAAGGAGTTGTCTTTCCAAGATACGAGCACTTGAATGTAACCCCTAAATGTTCTTGTCTTCCTTATCGATACCAAAGTTAACCTCATCTATATGTGCACATCATGATAGAGTTCCCTTAGATTCCTTATGATAAAGAGTTTCTTCCAAGAAATAGTTAATATGAGAGTTAGGTATTCTTGGTTTTGAGGTGAATAGAAGATTTTGATGAGGGATACAAGACAAAGATGTATTAGTTGATGGTTTAGATAGCAAATATTTGAATCTCCAAATGTAGGGTGATGAGAAATGAAAGGTAGATATGGAATTTTGATTGGATTTAGGACCAACTTTTTCATATACTTTGTGTGTCGTTGTTGAAGCTTTCTTTTGCATTGATGAATAATTTTGATGAATGGAAGTCCCTGTTTTATTTTTCCCCATAATTTCTTTGACTAATGGAGTTTGATAAGGATTATTTTCTTTATTTTTCTTTGGGATCCATTTGAATTTCATGCCTTCCTTTTTATTTGTCAATTCATTAGTGTCGATGACATGTTGTTTTCCTTTATGTGGTTTTTTTTCTTGTTGGTCCCAATCAAAAGGTGGAAAGATGGGAGGATGATGATTCATGACATGGATGGTTGAAATGCTAGCATCAATTTTATCATAAGGTTTCTTCATGACTCCCATGTTGATGTTTGCATTAGATAAATTTGCACCTAGTATCATGGAGGTATCATTGATATGATTAGATGCATTGATAGTTGAATAATTGATACCTTGATGCTTAGGATTGTTGACTATCTATATGGATTCTAGGATACCCTGTTTATGTAGGCCTAATCATTCTCTTTGATAAAGCATTTTCTAAAAAATTGCAACTAAGTATGATTTTCCTTGGAAACAAGTTATCTCTTCTTCTAACCTTGTCAAGAATCTTCAAAGGTAGTAGTGGAATCATTGAATTTTGATTGTTCTTCAAAATATGTTAGAAATTCTAATCCTAAGTAGAAATTTTCTTCATGATCCATTTTTGAACTATCATCTTGAGGTTCATAGAATGATACCATTGTTTGATGCTTTGCAAAGATTTCAAGAGTAGGAGACTCTTCTTTTCAAAGAAGATCATCTACGTGTCTCATGGATAGATGTAAGAGTGATTATTGTATGGATATGGTATTTGGTTGTGAAATATTTTATGGATTGGAAAATACTCATTAGATCATGATAGTATTTTGGGGAAGTGATCTCTTCATTATTACTTATGTCAAAGCAACTATCACTAACGGATTGGAAAATACTATGTAAATCATGATAATGCTTTAGAGATACAAGATATTGATCTTAATTTTTCTCTTAGTTATCTTTGTTGTTATTTGGATTATGTTCTTGACATGGATCAATTTCAAAGAATTGATTACTTACAAAAGGATTTTGGATATTTTCAATATGTGGGTATAAGGGTGATAGCTCTTGACTTAGGTTATCTATATTAGGTATGATAGGAAATTAGATACATGGTAATATTAGATTAAGGATTTCTTGATCATCAAATGGATTTGAATTAATCATTTGAATAATTTGGCATGTATCTATCAAGGATAGTCCTTGGAAGGAAGATGGAAATATTTCATTTTTTATGGATGACTTGACAAAGATGGCATATTTTGAGATAGTGGAAGACTTAGGGGTGATAGATTGGAATCCTTTTGTGGGAAATTTTATCCAATATGTTCTACCATGAGGTTGAATGATTCTAATATTTCATGAAATGGATAATTTCTAGACACTAATGGATTATCTTGATCATGCTTTGGAAATCTATCTATATCTTCTAACTTTTTATGTGAGGTATAAACATTTTCAATATGATTATTTGTGGATGGGATTTGAAGTTTATCCTCAACATTGATTGCACCTTGATCAATAAGGTCTTGTATAAGGTTCTCAAGTTTTATGCAAGTTGACGTTTCATGACCTTTTGTTCCATGGTATTCACAATAAACATTTTCATCATACCATGAGGGTTTGAAACAAAGTTTAAAATCATCTTGTGACTTTGGAAGTTTGATGAAATTAGATTGAAAAAAATTCTTTAAAATGAACTCGATTGGCTCCCCTAAAGGAGTGTACTCATATTTGGTGTTATTTCTGGGTTGGGACGTGTTTATTAATGGATTCATGTTTTGATTTTTTTATTTTTTGATTGGAAGATTTGTGATATTTGACATTGATTAAAAACTTTCATGCGACAAAGAATTCTAAATTCTTGATTAGGGACACCCATAGTTGCCATTTTGTTGTAGCTAGTAGCATATGATGATTTTATGGGTGTATATATTGGAACTGGATTGGCATAATAGATTTACATTGACATGTTTTTTTATTTTATTTCAAGATTAGACAAATGAATGAGCAAGATAACATTACATGTTGTTAGGATGTTATGATTGTCATAAAAGTCACACTAGACCTTGAAGGATGAAAAATTTGAGTTGATAGGATGCGTTATGATGATGTTGTTCACATTTTGGATTTCAAAGGATGTTTTGATAAGTCTTTTGGATGAAAGTATGATGTTCAAGTTGATATGGATTGGATGATGTTCAAGTTGATTTTTGATTGGATAGTTAACCTTTGGACAAAAGGATAACAAAGTTGATTTATGCTAGATCTCAAGATGTTGATGAAGGATTTGGGTTGATGTGTTTGTTTGGACTAGACTCATGAGTAGAAGCAAAGAGATATTATGGTGATGATTTACAAACCTAAGAGGGAGATAGTTCCACTAAGTTTAACAAGTTCACAAGATATGGGTAAATGATATCAAAAGATACTAACAAGTTGATTTGGTTTGATGTTTGATATGTTGATGTCGAAGGATGCTTTTATTTGATAATTTTTCAAAAAGGATGGTCTCATTAGATTGATGTTTAAAGATTTTTGATATTGATCCAAAAGACCATGTTGACGTTTTCTAAGAAGAACAATGTTGAAAGGATAGTTGTGATGTTTGAGGACAAAGGATTATTTAGGACTAACAAATGTTTTCAATTATAGGATGACAAGATATGATAGCTTTAGGTTTTGATAATTTGCAAGTCTAAGATGGATAAATGTTATAGAAAAATTTGGAAGTTTAAACAAATGTATCACGTTACCCCAATCAAATGTGACAGTATAGGAAAAAGAGACTATGCACAGAGAAAATGTGAAACTATGCAAATGTAATAATTTGATAATAGGTAGACAAAAAATTTGGAAGACATGAATTTGTTAGAAATAGGTTCTAATAGAATAAGAAAAAGAAACAATATGTAGAAAGCATAAGTGACAATTTGAGAAAACACGACAAGATGCAAAGAAAAAAAGTGAAAGTTTGAGAAAATGCGGAAATGTATCAAAGAAGACATGAAAATTTGTTCAGAAGCAGTAAACTAAGATGGTCAAACACAATTTCTATTTTTGTTTCTCTTTTTCTTGAATTTTTTGGAAAATTTTGATGCGATGTCAAATTTTGAGTGTATGTTTTGAAAGTAAGTGATATGAACATCAAACATGAATAATCAAGACTGACTCAAATAGTAAAGGGAGATATCTTGTGAGCTCTCTTTTACAAATCCCACTAGCAATAGATTGATATATCAAAATAATTACAACCTAATTAGTAGTAGAGAAGGTGTGTAATCTTTTAGTAGGCCCGCCTCCCATTTAAGGGGTAAATACTTAGAAGGATCAGGTAGTGAAACAATTATTTCAAAACCTTTTCTATATGAAGGTGGGTAGTAGATGTCTAGTGACATAGGGTCATTGACAAATGCCATAGACACACCTTATTTCTCTTCTTGAGAGGCTATTGCTAGCGACCCAAAAAGACTCTATCTTGACCTAAGAGAGTACATGGTGAGTAGCTTCAGGGTATGATCCACATCCATTGTACCACTTTATAAGATTGCATTCAAATGGACTTTAATGCCTCTAAAACGATGGTTCTTAGTAAGTGTATCATCAATGAACATCTTTGGCTACATAGACATCTCCTTGGGGTCCAAAAATCTATAGTCACCTAGCAAAAGTCTAATACACTATATGCGTAGATCAAACTATAGCTTTCGCTCTCATCTGATTTATATAGTGCACCCAAAAATGTCACTTGAGGTCGAATCCTTGGGTTCTAAATTAAGATGTGTCCCAGCATAGGTCTCATGCTTAAAAAAAGGGGAATACTTTTGTGTTTCTATTTCTCTTCATAAAAGATCACATGAAGTGCAAGAGGAGAGGATACATAGATAAAACACCTTCGATTAAATAAAAGAAAGTGTAAACTAGGAGTATTTCTCTTCACCCAAGATTGCATGAAGCATAAGAGGAGAGTATATGTACTTCCAAGTTTACTATACATGTCAACCAAATTTATTTTAAGGCACCAAATTAAAAATATGATTTAAACTACCAAACAAGAAAGCATACAAGTTCAAATGATAAAATATTGCATAAAGGAACCTACAAGCAATTATATATTAGTAGTTTGAAATATTGTCTTCTAATGATTAAAATCTACAACACAAATGTGTTAGAATTTTTGAAGTATTTGGCTTCCCCCAAATGAATTTTGAACAAATATGTCAGTTTAAAAAGCACAAGATAATAGTCAAGGGTGATCCCACAATAGTGGTTTACACTTTCTAAGAGATCCTGATTTTTGCTGAAATCACATATTTTTAGAAAATATAATGATTGAAGCCTTAAAAACTTCCATTTAAAGGATTCCAATTGAAGAGGTTTTGATCAAACCACCTTAGATCAAACCCCCTTGGAAAGAACTCTGCTAGTTTTAAACCATACCTATAATGGAGTCTCATTCACACCTATCAAAATATTGATAAAAAACAACTTTTGATTCACCTTTTGGGGGATCAAATTAATTCATTTAAAATTTATTTTTTGTAAGTATGTAATCCTTATTATAAGCTTCCCAAAAAGTATAATTTTAAATAATTTTAATTTGATTATTATATTTATTTTTTATTTCTTATGAATGTAGGCTTTTCACCAAAAATCAAGCTCTTTGTTCTGCACATGTGGAAAAATAGTAGATTATCAAAAAAAAAATTGAAAACTATCAGTGCACTATATATTGATGTCCCTGATCCAACAAAAGAAAAATTGAATTTCAATACATAAAAAAAAAATTATGTTTTAGCCAGTAAATCATGTCTAAATTGTAACTGGTTTGACTTTGAAACTTAATTAAGAAAAAAATATTCAATGAAATGCTATTAAACCAATTCCATGCACTAGATATCATAGTTATGAATCTAAATTCAAAAAAAATAGAATTTTATCCTTCATTGAAAAAAAGTTGTGTTAGCCAATAACGTCACTCTTTAAAAATGTTGTTTATTGTTAAAAACTAGTTTTCAAAGGAGATGGAAAAAGAAGTGCAATATGATTCCAAAAATTTTGAAAAAAATATATTTAGAATCTATAGAAAAAATTTCACAAACCACTAGTTTGCATCATCTTCAAATTTCTCATGGTTTAGTAGCTATGGTGCCCAAAAGTGAAAATTTAGTTAAAAAAATTCAGTTCAATGTCTAGTTTGGCCAAAAATTGTAAACTAGTATTGTGGGATCACCTTGAAACAAAGGTTAGTGTTATATGAAAATTTGAAAATCAAAAGTTACTGTTGAGAAATACAGAGAAAAGATGATAGTCAAATGTGGATCTAATTTTTTTGTTAGACATGACAAAGTGTTCAACAGACATGGTAGAATGAAGAAAACGTGGACCTATGAAATTGTAGATATAGCAAGATGTCTATCAGATGCAACAGGATGTAGCAAACATGAAACTATTTTCTATTAGACACAAAAAGATGACACACTGACACAAAAAAACAATCAAAATCCCTAGAAAAACAACTAGTAGATGTAGTAGGGATTTCAAACGTGGTCATCTATAGATGTCAGGCACATAAAGATGTGCAATAGAGGTAGCATAAAAAACAAATGTGACCTTTGTAAAATATAAACATGCTCAATAACCTATAAACTATCAAAAACTCACACAATTTTGTTAGATCAGGGACGTGGGTACCACTGAGAGTGCCAAGAATATGAAGTGGAAAATGGAAATGAGATCAAACAAGGGTTAGAAATCAACAAACTTAACAAAAAATGTTGAACACCTGAAATACTAAAATAGGGGGTGAATTAGTATTATTTTAAACCATTCAAACATTTAAACATCCAACTTACACTTACAAAGCATATTCAATTGTAATAATGAAAGAAAGCATGAAACATCCAATCAACATTACATGACACATGAACACCAGTATTTTTGCATAGAAAACCCAAAATGGGAAAAACTATGGTGATTATTAACTCACAATATATCATAACCAATTATAGTATATTATAGAAGTGCTCACTGCAAGTGGACTCACTATGCAAGTGTACTCATTGTCCAAGTGTACTCACTACCCAATTAAAGAAGAAAAGAGGTAGAAGAAATTATGTGGCTCATAGCTTAGATTGAACTGTTACAATTGTATCTATCATATGCATGGAATACAATTCCAATGAAGCTCAATAGACCGACTTTACACACTTCATTTGATTTTGATCTAACAATCTACCTTCCTCTACATTCACATTACTCTAATATATTGTTCAACATTCACAACTTATATTCACAATGTATTCACTCAATTTGCATAATTCTCATCACTTTCATGTAGGACATTCATCAAAATACCAAAAATGATCTAGATTATATGTTTTCTTCACCCATAACATCAATTAGGTTGACCTAATTAGATGTATCATTCAAAATATAAAAATATAACTTGTTGGCTCAAAATCCTTCCATACACACCTTGCACCAAGATTCAAATCTAAAAAAACTTTAAAATAGGTCAGTATGGACCTATAATATATCCCACACAACTTCACAATACTTATTTAAGCTTCACATACCTTCAAACCTATTAGGTCAGAACCACAAAAGACTTAATAGAAAAATTCTCCAACTATACACCCATATTCAGACATGTGTGCCTCAAAACATCATGCCAAATGGAATGCACACTCTATTGACATCTGTCAACATGTCCTCAAATCTATAAATTCAAAACCCAATTTGTGGAGAAGTGCAGATTCTCCAACTCATATGCACAGAACTGGAAAACACCTATAATCATCAAGTCAAACTTCTATTATTCATAACTTTCACACCAAAATCCCAAAAAAGATGAAACTCTAGAATAAGATGCTTATACTAGCCAACAAGAATATACTAGAAGCACATACAAAGAACTAAATGATGGACTAATGTGAACCCAAAAATTGGATGCTTTGTATACATAAACACTAGTATAAACACTTAGTCATTTTTCATCATAACAAATCAAACCTCTTTGCAAAATTTCCTTATACAAACATCCTAAAACATTTTAGAGCAAACCAAAATGATTTGCACCATGATCTCCAAAGCAAGATGCAATGTTGAAATCAATGACCACTATAATCCATAACAATATACCTTGTGCTTATCCCACATGATCACGTTGCCAACAATAGCATCAATGACATACTCTTCATTCTTCCAAAAATCTTCCCCTTTTTCATTGATGGAAACATGCCTAAAAATATCCAAAATATTCTCTCCCTTTGATCTCAAGGGAAAAGGGCGCATACAAAAAATTTTCTAACATATACTGGATCTCACCCTAAGAAATATATGCATATGTACAAACTAAAAAATTGAATTGACTCCCCCTAAGTTATGTACCAGAGAAAACCCAAAAATATTGTACTGGAAACCACTATATATAATCAACATATGTACAAAGAATCTTTACTAAAAATTGAAATGTATAAAGAACTTGTCAACCAAAGCAAGTTGACCCTTGAAGCTTCTGCACATATATCTGTCAGACCTGTTTACCTTCTTCCCAAATCTTCTTTATTGTCCCAAGCATTCTACATTGTGTCTCTAGCTCCATTAGAATTTATTCTCCTTCTTCTAGAGTGCTAGGTACTAGATTGATTTGTCTAGCCTTGTTAGCACTCAAAAGGGCACTTGAAATAGATATAAATTTGGAATTTACCAAGTCCCTTAGATTTCCAAACTGCAAAATGATTTTCTCCTTTTGGGCATGTAGCTAGAAGAATCTCTCATGCATATCTTCTATTGTTGTTCTTGATTTTCCAATTAAATCACATGTTGGTTCATAGGCATTGGAAGCATTGTTGATTTAGGACTCAATTGAGTCCATTTCACTCTTCATGCTTTGTGTGGCTCCATGCCACTTCATATAATATTGGAATAGAGCATTTTCCTCATACACACAATCTTGTGCACCCTTGACGTTTTATTGAAACTTTTTGTGTGTGAGGGTACACTTCTCAATAATCTCCATCATCTTCTTTTCATTTATCTTCTTTTTAATTTCATTTTTAACTTTTCCCTTAAGAATAACAACATATTCTTTAAAATAACCAATTAATAACTTCAAATTCTCTATACCAAAGAGTGAGGTGTCAATGCTTTCATCAGGTATGGCCTCTTGAAGATCCTTTATAGCTTCATCCATTATCTCTCCACTCTTTTTATGGGTCTCTATAATATCCTTCTAGGATTATGCATGAATACATCTCCCAATTGAAGCTTGCAGAGTGGGGAAATCTGTCAAGGTCCACATTCCCCTATTGCATAGGTAATTGTAGCAATTGTGCTGATAGAATAGACTAGAAATTGAGCTACATAATTAGCAAGTTCCTCAATGAATCTATAGAGGAGTTAGAGGATTCACCAAAATCCTTTATATTCTCTATAGTATTTTTCTTCAGCTTGTTTTCCCCATTTTTTCCAAAGCTCACTAATGTTTCTTCTTGTATCTTTGTATCTCCGGATGCATCTTCATTATTTTCCTTGTCATCCTTCTCATTATTTTCTTAGTCACCACTCTCCTTTTCTTCATCCTTATTTACATTTTCTTCACCAGCAAACTGGTTTGTGGTATCTGGAGGAGCTATCTCTGATGTAGTGCTAAGGAGGTCACAAAACACATCTCACAAATCCTCAATAATATCTCAAGGGAATCTTTGCATAACACATGTTATTAGGCATTCTTGGCTTACTTTTCAATAACTCAATTTGTGAAATCATCAAAAAAACAACTTAATTGATCCTTTGGAGGACATTACATAAGATGAACATAGAAAATTCAATCGTACTAAACCCTACAAGTAACTTCAACACTTCAATCCAATGTTCTCCCTAGTAGACTACACCATACCCTTATAGCCCTGCACTAAGGAACTATCCATAATATATTTTTATGCAGACCACAAATAAAAATTGTAAGAGGTTTTTGAGAAACCTTTTAAGCCTTTTTAAAACATATCAAAGATTGAGATAACTTTGTTTTCTAACAACATCACAAAATAATGATTGTCCCCTACCTTTTAGGCCTATTTAGGCTTCCTAAAACAATTCAAAACTTGTCAACTTGGACAACATTTGGGACACACTAACCTTCATCACTATTTTAGAGGCTTTCATGACACTCACATGAATGACCTTCAAAGGCTTTTAGACCATACTACAATTCTTACTAAACATAGCTTTCCTTCAACAGTCAACTCTATCATAACAGGGCAGTAGACTAAATGGGATCAACACCTTTAGTTTCATCAAATCCCAACTTTGAAGAAGGTTCAAAAAATTTCTTAATATCAACTCCAAACATTTGCACTGATTGTGGTCACTAGTTTTTACAAACAAGCACTAAAAACCCTTACTTAACCTTCTTTACTAGTCTTCCATAGAAGAAACATAGTCATGACAATGTAAAGTTTATATACTCCAATCTTGATTAGTTTGAAAAAACCAAAATTGAAAAGGGCCCTCAAGACACCTTGACACTATTCCCAAACACTTCCACTTATGATGGATGTTAAATTCAACAACAAAACAACAAAACCCTTTGTTTTTTCTTTTGTGTCAGTCTGAACATGCATAAATATAGTCCTAGGGCACCCAATTTACATTAGCAAACCAAATATTTACAACCTACAATCTTGGAATATGAGAGTATACGTAAAATGAAACATTCTGCAAGGTTTTACACTATTCCATTGGTTAGTTCAAGAGATTCTTAAATTTGTTTAACCATTGTTTACCCTAGGAGGGTTTTAGAACTGTCTACAATAAAAATGCAATATCTTCCACCATATTTGATGAAAATGAATGAAACAAATTGCAATATGAAGTAGACTCATAACACTATCTTATCCAATTGATCTCGGATCATGGAGAGGTCTATTATTTTTGTATAGAGCATCAGAACAAGAATAAAGGTGTGGAAAATAGAGAAATTGAGGGTTTCATCATTTCAAACTTAAAATTCATCTTCCAGCACCCCTACCTCGAAGTCAAGGAGGCTTATTTATGCATTAAAACCCATAACTAACTCAAACCAAATGACCCTAACTGAATTTTCACCTGCTAGACCCTTCATCTCCCATTTTTACACTTTGCATTTTTTGCCAACTTTTACATTACTTTGCAATTTTACTATTTAGGACCTCCTAGACACCTAAGACATTGAAAATGGTCTACTAGACCTTATTATATTGATTAAAAAAAACTCAGACCTAAAATCCCAACACTTGGCCAAAATTACAACTAACTCAACTTGGTGCTCCTACACCAAACTCCCCATGAAAATAAAACTCAAGTCCTCTTGAGTTAGGATCTACAACAAAATGATGTTTGATCACATCTTTCTCTAGTTTCCAAATGCTTCCTTCATCTAGTGTACCCTTCCAATGAACTAGGTACTAAAAACATGGATCAACACTCTACTTCATCTTCACTCTTGTGCTACCCATTCTCTTGCTTAGGTACTTGGGCCTATCAAATGGAAATAGCTGCCTCTTCCAATTTTCCTTTCTGGGTACCTACACTAGGATAAATACAATAACTTCATTCACAAAAATAACTTGATTAGTATCAATATCATTCATGAAATCTTTTCCTTGTATCTCAAATTGTATTGGAGTCTTCTACCCCATAACCACATCTGATGGAGTCATCTTGACCTGTCATTCCTTATCAACAACTTCATTATTAGAAACAACTTGATTCTCACCATCAACCTCATCATTAACCTCCACATTATCATCCCTTCCTATTGGTTCATTAGCAACAATTTAATCAACCACTTGATTACCAACAACAACCATATCATTAATCTCAACATCAATATGCCCTTCTATTGGTCCATCAACAAACAAAGAGGTTTTTTCATCTTCAAACTCAAATGGAATATCATGCATCTCAACTTGTAACTTACCTTGCTCAATTTGAACAGTAGATTTGAACTTTACCTCTACCTCATTTTTTGTTGTTCGTACTTGTCTTTTCCTTCTTTGGATAATATTTTTGATGGGCCATGTAACCCTCTTGCTCACTAATAAGTTCCAATTGCTTTGTGCCCTCTCCTCAATTTCAATTATTCTTTGCATCTCAAACTCCATTCTTTTATTCATTTCTTCCATAGCCTACCTCAATTCTCTTATTCCTTGGTCAATCTCCATGTGTCTTTCCTTTTCTTTTTCCTTCTTTCTCATCTATTTTCTTGCCTTCTCATCTTTTCTCTTTTTCATCTCACTTTCCTTTTTCTTTGCATTTGGTACCTCCTTACCCTACAAACTACCATTCACTACTCTCCTAAACCAATCCATTTTCTCTTCAAGCAAGTCCCTTTAACCTTGCTTCCTCTTAACTTCTTTGCCTCACCTAGGTCTCTTCTCTTTTCCTCTACCTAGTCTCTTGGAAATTAGGTTCTCTCTTCAACCTACACAAACACACAAAAAAAACCCAAACTCACTTTTCCCAGACCTTCTAGGCTCTAATACCAATTGATGCAGTGGTAAGGATGTCACAAAACACATCTCACAAATCCTCAACAATATCGCAAAGCAATCTTTGCATAACACATGTTATTAGGCATTCTTGGATTACTTTGCAATAACTCAATTTGTGAAATCATCAACAAAACAACTTAATTGATGCTTTGGAGGACATTACATAAGATGAACATAGCAAATTCAATCGTACTAAACCCTACAAGTAACCTCAACACTTCAATCCAATGTTCTTCTTGGTAGACTACACCATACCCTTATAGCCCTGCACTAAGGAATTGTCCTAATATCTTTTTATGCAGACCACAAATCAAGACTGTAAGAGGCTTTTGAGAAACCTTTTAAGCCTTTTTAAAACTATCAAAGATTGAGATAACTTTGTTTTGTAATAACATCAATAAATAATTATTATCCCCTACCTTTTAGGCCTATTTAGGCTTCCTAGAACAATTCAAAACTTGTCAACTTGGACACCATTTGGG
>VDFB02336095.1:0-31321 GCA_007258455.2 Sequoia sempervirens
TTGTTCCACCTCCTATCAATAATCTCCCATATGGGATCAAATTTGAGGCTGTCCCCAATGTAATAACTTTTGATAGCCTCTTTGGCCCTATCCATGGCCTCATGAATATACCCCATTGGGTTTTGATTCCCATCTACCAAACAAAGAACTCTAACCAAGGGCTCCAACACCTACATTACACCTACATTACAAATACAAAAAGATTTAAGTTACAAATTTATAATGAAAGACTTAAATTATTCAATTTGTATTTTGATGCAGTACAAGGATGGAGGGTCTTTTTAGACAACCCATCCAGGCAGCCATAACACAACATTCATCCTCATACAAATATTTGGAAACACATGTAATTGAAAATTTAAAAGAACAATTCAGATTTTTGACAATTCATCTTCAAAACTTCATTGATATTGGAAAATTCCATTACAAGATTCAACTGTGCAATACAAAATCAAAGCTTAACTGATTCATATCAGCTTCAAACACTTACAAAATCACCTCTAAATCGTTTGCAACACTCTAGTTGCTGCTGGTATCTTCCTTCTCAACTTCTTCTTGTCACTTCTTGCTACAACCCTTCATCAACATTTCTTCACTCAACTCCTGGGCGTTTTTTCTCTCCTTGCAAGAACAACAATAAAATATTTCCAATACCTCCCCAAATGAGGTGTTGGAATCCTCATGCAAGCAAAACTGAAAAAAAATGGTATTAAATTTCATAACTCTTGAAATTGATGCACATAACTTCTCTTGAAACCTCTGTCATAAACTTGGCAACTGGATTGGATCCTTGCTGTGCATGGACCTCAAGATTCTCTCTAGGCCAAATTTAAATATTCAAAAATTCAAATTTCCCAACTTGGGCGTTGGGCTTCCAAATTTCCCATTTTTGGCTTTTTAAGCACATTAAATGTGCAGCTAACAATTCACCAAATTATAGATTTTGAGCCAATAAATAAAATAATGGTTACAACAATTTGGCTCCATTTTTCACCCAAAGATAATATTTAAACATTAAGTTGCCCAACCAATTTAATAAATAAAGTTTTCCATTCTCCGAGAGTGCCTAAACTAGGTGCTGAAAAGTTGCTTGCAGCAAGAAACCACACAAGAAAAGAAAAGAAAAGATTAAAAAAAATATTTTTGGGGATGCAAGATTGCCTGGTACCCCTAGATGCTCTTGCATCATATTTTAACTCAAAGTTTTGAAGTTACCTTCACGATCTCTGTAGCTTTTTATGCAAAAAGGTGGTCAAAGACTATGCTTGCAACCTTATCTCCTTTATGCTTCTTTGCATAAGATGAGTCTAGCCATGCTTGAATCACACACATTTGTTTTAAATTGTGTTACACGGGGACGTGTCCCCTGCCCCAAAATCCATAGTCCTCGTTCCTAGCCCTCCCCGGGACGGGGGAACGCAAAGGGGACATCCCCTTGCCGTCCCTGAAACAAGCCAGAGAGTAGGAAATTGTAGGAAATGTCCCTGACCATTTGGGGATGGCTCCTCGGTATGGTTGGGGGACATTGGATACGTCCCTCGTCGTACCAGGGACGGCTAGCCATCCCTTGCAGACAAGGAGCTTCCTGCAATAAAAAAAGATGCTTGCTGGTTCAAATAGTCATCCCTTGCGGACAAGGAGCTTCCTGCAATAAAAAAAGATGCTTGCTGGTTCAAATAGACATTATTTATGCAGGAGAAAACTTAGGAAGACAAATGATCAGAACAACTTGTAACTCATAAAAACGCAAACCCAAAATAATATAATATATTCACGGTATCAAACACAAATTCATACAATAGAAGCCAATTGTTTACACATTAATGTTCATGTAGATAGTTAAATTTTAAATGAGCATATACAATTCATCAGATAGACAATATCAGTGATCAAATAGTCACTTATCATAGCCTGTAATTGATAGTTCTAGTCTTCTAGATAAAATTATCTGTTACTAAGCTTAAAATGACTTCCTAAAGGCTAAATATGATTAAATTTTCAAATTTCAGAAAAACGTTGGTTCCTGGAGGTGTGAAATGTTATTAAATAAAAATCAATTCAAAATGATTAAACAACAGAAATAATAAGACAAGCAAATGAGATGAGACATTAGGCAGAGGTCTGACTTGACAATAACTTGTGAGTTTTTTAGTCAACGAAGAATCATTTGACTATAGCTGATTCCTTGTATTGCTAGTTTGCAGGTTTGAGAGGTTGCTTTCCTTCAAACTGTATGTTTTTCAGGAATGGCATGGAAGAAGTGTGCTACAAAATGAGTTGAAATGGACCTGCATAAATGAGTGGCTTATATCATATCCAAGATTGCAGCTAATCAATCATGTTGCCACGATGGCTAAAACCCAAGTTATGAAACTTGGCAAGAGAAATGTGGATTGAGAAAGTTGATATCCATGAATTTATAAAGGTCGGAGAATCTAATTCAAAAAATCTTTTAAGAAACCAATAAACATGGATATGGTGATTAAGGAGAATTAGAACAGACCATTACTTATTAACAAATCACAAGAAAATATTAAAGCAATTCTTAACTTTTATTATGCTGTTATTACCACTCCTTTCGCGATTTATCTACATAGTGATATTGTTGTTATCAATTATTGACATCTCTCTCTCTTTCCCTCTCTCTCTCTATAATATATTAATAAGTTTTGAAAAATTCATATATATATATATATATGTGTGTGTGTGTGTGTATATCGCCGTCCCCTAAAAATGCCCTCCTAGGAAACGTATTGGAAACGCGTCCCCTAGCGTTCCCTCGTCCCCGAAATGTCTTGGAACATAGGTTTTAAAATAGTCAATAAACCAATAATGTTTTGCAAAGTTAGTAAAATCGTTGCAAATCTTGTAACACCCGATCTTACCAACTCTTTCCCCTGGGTGAGATCTCTCATCAAATTAAGAACCCAAGGGTGATTGCAGATAAATTTTGTGATGCTCCTTGCATCATTTACAACTGGTGTCACCCAATCAAGTTTTCCTATGTCCTCCAAAAGAAGGTCAAGGCAATGTGTTGCACAAGGTGAGCAAAAGAGTGTCTTATGTTTGTCCTAGAGCAATCTCCTAGCCGCCACATATGTCATTGCATTATTGGTGATGATTTGCACCACATTTTCTGTGCCCACCTCCATGACAACTTCCTCCAACATTGGAGACAATTTTTCTACATTTTTGACTTTGTTGGAGGCATCCATCGGTTTCAAAAAAATAACTTCACCTTTTTAATCAATCAAAAAATAAATGATGGTGTGGTTTTTCTCAACATAAATTAATTTAGATTAAATAACATAAATTTAGCCCAAAATTCAATATAATTTTTTTTAACTTGTACGTATAACTTAGCCCACTCAAGTCTCTGCAAGAAGGTGCCTTGTAGCCTTTTCTCACAACTGTCAATAGAGTAACCAAATTGTTCCAATAAGGAATACTCGCCACATTGAAAGGAATGTTGTTGAAATGCCAAACATTAGCACATGCCATGTTGACATGTTCATGCACCTCACTATTCCACCCTGTAGCTTCTAATGATGGTTGTGCTCCAAGTGTGTTTATGGGCACAAAAAATCTGTGTGGCGTGCATGTAGGCGTAGGTATTGGCACTTTTCTTGAAGTAGAGGAAGTGGAGGGCCTAGAGGTGTTGGCCCCACAGTTGTCGTTGCACCAAAAGGTCGACTTGTTAATGCTTGATACAACTGCTAAAGTTAACGGAACCACAGGAGGCGGTTAGTCAATGTCATGAATCCTGAGGGGAGCACTAACTATTTGCCAACAATCTCCCCCTCAATGCAAGCCGAGGGGATTCGAACTCGGCACCTTTGGCTTTGATACCAATTGATGAGCACACAGTTATACTGAGGGGGGGTGGGTGAATTGGTATAACACAACTTTTACCAATTTAAAACTTTACCAATCACAATAACACCATTCCCTCAACATCAACAATTATGCAGATGAGAAGAACACAATAACACACAATATTTACGTGTAAACCCTTATGGGAGAAAACCACGGTAGAAATATTGTACTTTATATATTTATGTGAATTACAATTATAGTAGGCACCAACCTACAAGGAGCACCAACTCCCTAACTTGGTTTAGTAGGCACCAACCTACAAGAAGTACCAACTCCCTCTTCCAAGGCACCAACCTTGGCTAACTTGTCTGAAAATTTGGATGTAGAATAATCTCTTCAATCAGATCTGCACTTTGCTTCAATCCTTATCCTTCTTTGTGATATATGTTGCCTCTTCAAAGCTCACACAAGGGATATATTCTTCTGCTCTGATTTTCGCATCAACATTCTCACTCCCCCTTTGTCATTGATGGCAACACAAACATTATTCTTTTTGCATTGCTCCCCCTTACTCTATTTCTTATTGATGAGCACACAGTTATACTGAGAGAGGGGCGGGGGGGAATTAGTATAACGCAACTTTTACTAATTTAAAACTTTACTAATCACAATAACACCATTCACTCAACATCAACAATTATGCACATGAGAAGAACACAATAACACACAATATTTACGTGGAAACCCTTATGGGAGAAAACCACGGTACAAATACTATACTTTATATATTTATGTGAATTACAATGATAGTAGGCACCAACCTACGAGGAGCACCAACTCCCTCTTCCAAGGCACCAACCTTGGCTAACTTGACTGAAAATTTGGATGTAGAATAATCTCTTCAATCAGATCTGCACTTTGCTTCAATCCTTATCCTTCTTTGTGATATATGCTGCCTCTTCAAAGCTCACACAAGGGATATATTTTTCTGCTCTGATTTTCACATCAACATTCTCACTCCCCCTTTGTCATTGATGGCAACACAAACATTATTATTTTTGCATTGCTCCCCCTTACTCTATTTCTCCCCCTTTGACATCAATGGCAAAGGGTCTTCCAACAATGTCTTGCTTTTCCTGTTCCATGGAGCTACAAGATACTGTGTATAGCTCCCCCTAAAATTGCGCTTCTCCCTATGCACTAATAGATATCTCTTGTGCTTGTAATGAAGCTTGTACTTGCATAGATTTATCCTTCTCCTTATCTTGTTCTTGTTTCCTTCTCCATACTTTTGTAAACTTTCTTTCCCTTTGTTTGTCAATGGTGTTCTTAACATCTTGTCTAGGTGGTTTCACAAAACCACATCTACAAAATCGTGCTATGTGTCCTTAGTTGTTGCACTTGTAGCATACAACACTATAACCCATTAAAGGAACAAAGGAGTTATAGTTCCTTCCATAAGATCTTCTATTTTTGTTCCAACCATCATCATATCTCACATGTGTTCTACAATCTCTTGCTTTATGCCCAAAATGATTGCATGAGCAGCAATAGCCATGAAAGGTACTTTTGAATCTGTATGGATGCACTTGCCTTGAAGGAAAGGACTTCTTGAAATTGTCCTTGTTAACTTTTGGAGGATTGTTTGTCTTCTTAGGAGTCTCTATGGAATCTTCATTGCTTGTTTGATTTTCTACATAGACAAGTCTTGTTTTATTTGATGACGACCTTTTTCCATTAATGATGTCTTCTAGGATTTCAAAGCTCTTTTCAAATTTGAGGCTTGTATTTAACTTGGTTGTTGCATTCTCTAATTCTTTCCTTATGGAAACATTTTCAATTTCCAACTTTTCACATTCTTTTTCTTTTTCTTCAAGTCGAACTTTGGTTTCATCTTCTATCCTTTTACTTTCCTCAATTTGAAGGCTTGAAGCTTTAAGTCTGAAATTAGTTTCTCAATTTCCATAAATTTCTTCTTTTCTTCTTCGAATCTAGTTTTTCTTCTTAGACCTTTCCTTTTCAGCCTCTCAATCTCGCTTATAGCAAATTCCAATTCTTCTTCCAAATCTTTTGGATCATGATCCATCTCCTCTTCTTGATTTTCATCCTTGTCTTCATTATCTTATATTACTTCAGCCATGAACAACAATCCATCTTCACAACTTTCCACATCATAGTCACTTGAAGAATCTTTATCTCTATATGAGTACAGGCTTTTCTTGAAGTTTTCCCTTTTGTTGTTTCTATGATACTTATCAATTTTGCTTCCTTTCTTTGGCTTGTACTTCTTTGTCCGTCTTTTTAGTTTTCTCGCAAAATTTGCTTCTTCCTCATCTGTTGTGTTATTATCTTCCAATTTCTTCCCTTTTGAATTCTTGGATGCTTTGAATGCAGCCTCCTTTTGTAGTGTTGTATATCTTCTAGTTCTTATCTCATAGGCTGTTAAGTTTCCATGTAGTTCATCCATGGTTAAGGTGTCCAAGTCCTTCATTTCCTCTGTTGTCAATACTTTGGGGTCAAATCTTGGTGTAAGGGATCTCAACACTTTTTGCACTACTGTTGGTTCCTTTACTTCTTCTCCAAGGCCTCGAATGGTGTTAACAACTTCATCCACACACAAGAAAAATCCAGCAAGATTTTCCTCGTCACTCATTCTAAGAATTTCAAAATTGCTTCTATGTGTTTGCAATTTGGCTCACTTCACTTTCTTGTCTCCTTCATAAGTGTGCTTCAACTTGTCCCAAATCTCTTTGGCAGATTTGCAATGCATTATCTTCACAACTTCAAATTCATTTAATCCACATAGGATTGCATTCTTGGCTCTAGCATTATTTTCACTTGCCTTCTTTCCTGCTGAATCCGTTGGAGGTGTTGAAGGAGCTTTATATCCATTCACCATTGATTGCCAAACGTCAAATCCTATAGCATTTATATATGCCTCCATTCTCATACTCCAAAATGCGTAATTTGCCCCATCAAACAATGGAGCCTTTTTGGAAGAGAATCCTTCTCCACTCATGATGTGTGCTATATGGATCTCCCTTCAAGTTTGTTAGACTTATTCGAAGAGCCTACTCTAATACCAATTGTTGGCCCCATAGTTGTCATTGCACCAAAAGGTCGACCTGCTAATTCTTGATACAACCACTAGAGTTAATGGATCCACAAGAGGCGGTTAGTCCATGTCACAAATCCCAAGGAGAGCGCTGACCATTTGCCAACAAGAGGCCGATGTGCCTCAAATGCGTGGACCACAAAGAGATCCCAAAATGTCAGGACATGTTTCCTCATTTGATTCTACTTGTTGATGACCATGATTGCTAGCTATGCTTGCTGCTATGGTTGCCCTTGTCCTCTCCCTTTGCAATTATTTCTCTTCAGCAGCTGCATGTAGGGAATTTATCTTTCTTTTTATCTTTTCCATGGTCGCAGGACAAGGGTTGGCATCTCGATGAGTAATGCCTGCAAGATGGTATTTGAGGCAATTTATGCCTCCGTGATGTAGCTTTTCACATTGAATGCAAATAATCGATCTAGGCATTGGTCCTCGCACAACATACTTCCAAGCAAGGTCTCTAGCTCCTACAAGATGAGTGACTAAAATCGGCAGTGGGACTAAAATCGGCAGTGGCATGGGAACCAATGGGGAGGAGCCTAAAGTTGAACCTGAACCAAAAGCTTCTCTATTTGCTATTATATTATGTATTTAACCTACGCATACAAAGTGAAAGCACAACATATTAATTTTTTTATACAAAAAAAACTTAATTATATATAAATCATTAAAAATCAGTCTAAATTTGGTATAAATCAATAAAAAAATAATCTAATCTAAACATTCCTAACATTATTTTTGAAAAAAAAAGAGATGAAAATAAAAAAATAAGCTGGTATGAAAAAAAAATTGAAATAATGAAAAAATTAGAAAAAAATAACAGAAAATAGTGGTGAATCTTATTTTTTGGAATTTAAATGCAAAAATCTTTTTTTTGGGCATATGATGATTTTTTTAAAACTTAGATGCAACATTTTGCAGCCAAAATGAAGTAAAATGATTTAAACAAAACAAAATAAAATAAAAAGCAAAAAACCTACATGTGCTTCAAATTTGCCTTTGAAATTCACCAAAAGATCCCTTTTGATCTTCTCTCCTCGTGGCAAAATGCTGTAAATGGTGTGTTTACTATTGGGAAGGGTTTTTATGCAGAGTAGAGCAAAATATAAGTTTTTTTTTTACTTTGTGGGCTTTTTTTATGCAGCAGCCTTTTTGTTTGTGCCTGCGAGTTTTTGGTATGGACTCTCCAAGCTTTTGGCGAGTTTTTGCGAGAAACTTAGTGAGTTTTTATGATGAGTTTACATTGCAAATAATCGCTCGTCATTTGACTCAACGAGTTTTCAATGAGTTTGCCAACAATGGTTTTCACAATCCATTATACTTGTATACAAAGCTTACAGAAGAAAACAATGTCCAAGCTTTTGAATCACTTCGTGATCTCTTTTCTTCATCTTGATGAAGGATCACAAAGTGTGATCTGAAACATTGATTCAAAAGCTCAAACATGGTTTTCTACTAGAATCTCTTTATACAATCATAAATAATTATAAAATAAATTAAAGTGTAAATTGTATAAATATTTACTATTATTAAAATCTCACAAAATTAAACATAAAAATATATAAATAAAAATTTAGAATAATTATTAAAATAATAGGCCAAAGTAAACTATGTAAATATTGAAAAAATAAAATAAACAATCATTTTGAATTTGAACACTTAAAATTAAAAAATAATATTAATATAAAAAGAAATAAAAAGATGATAGCTTATGGCATTGCTCTCAAAAATTTCAGCCTCTCCCACTTGGAGTCCTCTTCCTCCCAAGGTGTCTTTTGTAGCTTAGGCTATGCCCCTGGCCCCCTCTCCCCTAATTTTTTGCCATTGTATGGACACAATTTAGGATAGCATCTAGTTTTAGCATAGGAGAAGAAAACCTTAGATTACAAAACAAATAGATATGCACTGTTCGGTGCTCTAGATGTAGTAGGCACAATTGGAGTAGAGAGGATTGTGGAATCTTCCAACTAAAAAAAGCACAATGACAACACTTCCTTAGTTGTTAATGGTGCGGCATTGAGGGAGTAGGAAAATTATAACAATAATAACCATGCAACATCTAACAATTAGGAACACAATAAGAACACACAATTTATGTGGGGACCCTTACGGGAGCAAACCATAGCAAAATATTGCTTATATGAAACTTTTTACAATCTTTGTAGGCATCGACCTATAGGAGACTCCAATCCCCTCTTTTACAATTTGTGAGCACCAACCCACTAGAGAGACCAATCCTCACAATTGAGCACAAACTCAGCAAAAGACACCAATCTCTTTGATATGAGGCACCAACCTCGTCAATATGGCGCACCAACCTCTCCAATATGAGGCACCAACCTCTTCAATAAAAGCTTGTCTTCATGAGAATAAATCTTCTTTTACATTTTCCTCCTCAATCATATCTGCATATACATCTCTTTTACATCTACATATATTTTTCCTATAATTCTGCCATAAACTCTTTTTACAAATCTGCCGTGAATCCTTCTTACAAATCTGTCTTCAACCTTTCTTTAATGATCTTCCTTTTATCTTCTCATTTGCTGATTTCTAGGTGTTATCTAGTATAAACTCTTATTCCTCACACACCTTCCTCTTACATATCTTCACATTTCACACTTCTCACTTCTATTTGCAATTATCTTTTATATCTTCATAAGCTAGTGAAACAATGCATCTTTTAGAATAGATATGTCTCTTCATATATATATTATTTCTTTAATGGTCATAGCTCTGCAACACGTCTCTTGACTATTCTTAACCAAATCCTCAATTAATATTCATTCACTTCATTTTTCTGTATACCTCTCATTTACTTCATGCTACATATTACAATTCCATACACTTCTTCTTTGAATGATAAAACCTTCTCTCTTTTATTCCTCACTCACTCTTGAATGATAAAACTCACACACACTTCATCTCATGGAATGACTTTTCTTATATATCTTGTCTCATCTTGAGACATAACCCTTCACTGTACCCTTGTGACTCTTGATTAAAACTAATCTTTATTTAATTAAATTAATTTTTTAATCTTTACACACACTTCTCTTTTCTACTCTTCTTATTTAATCTTCTCACATCTCAACGAAGAGTTGCATCTCTTTGAAAAGAGATAACTCTTTAAAAGGATGTGTGTTTTTGTTAAGACTAATTGCTGCCTTTGAACACTTTTTCTTTCTTCTTTTTATTTCTCCTTAATGGCTGCCTTTGAATGATCTATTATTTTCTTCCTTTAAATCTGCTTGTGCTTGTATAATGTATCTTTTTTGTTCTCCACACTTCTTTCCACAACTCTTTATCTTTTTGTATCTTCTTGCCTCTATGAAGGGAGACATCTCTTAACAAAGAGACACAAACTTTATTAACCATTTAAAACCTTTGAAAACAAATCACACCTCTTCACTAAATGATGTATTCTTAACGAGACTGTTCACATCACCTCCAAGATATTTTCTATTACGCTTTTCTGATCTTTTGCATTTGACATCACTAACAATAGTCTCATTCATTTGTTTTATGTCATGTCCCCAAAATTATAACACCTCGAAATACAAATAAATGAAAAAAAAAATAACAATATATGCTATTATATTTTAGTATTAAAAACACCAAATAAATATTGAAGTATGTAAATAAATGCAATCTAAAATATAATACTTCATATATTTTTACTATATATGAATCTAGTCTAAAAACATCATTATAATTATAAAATAGAATAAATAATATTATGTGTGAAATATAATAAATGATATTATAAATACATGACATGATATTAATGGTGACTAGACTTTAATAAACCAATCAATAAAGCATCGATACAAAGAGTCATCATTAAGATAGAATAGTATTAGAGGCATTTAGCATATTAAGTAAGACAAAGTTAGCGCTCAAGAAAAGAGACGTGACTATTCTAAGGAGCCCAAGGTTTGGGAAAGGGTGTGATCCTCCACCAAATCGTGGGGTATTTAAAGGAATAGACTTGGACTTTCAAAGGAAAGGGGAAGGAACATCTACAAGAAAAGAAAATAAGGAAGAATCAGAAATAAATTATAATGAGATCTGTCATTAGGAAAATAAATAAATAAAGTCTAATAATATGACTAAATCTGTAGTCAACACAACAGAACAATATTGTGGCAGAAAATGGAATGTGAATAAGGAAAAGAAAGATAATAGCAAGCATCTATTAATGGTAAAAAGGAATAGATTCTGAAAGAAGAATCATTTTAAAAAAAGGATATTCTTTAAATCTGATCATCAAAAGATACAGCATGTCGTGGCTGGTGAAGAGGAGAAATATTTGCAGATCAATCAGCAGTTAGTATGGTAAGCATTTAATAAATTTTAAATAATAGGTAAGTAATTTCATAATTTTAAAACAGCAGTGATAAATACCATATATATTTAGAAAATGATATTTGTTAAATATAATATAAATTTAGATGATGGATAAATATATTAAAAATTTAAATGACAACTAATAACTGATAAATATACTTAAAACACATAGTTGCAAGACTCGCACAAAACCCGGCGAGTAGTGAAAAACTCGCGAGTTTTTCCAGGGGGCGAGTTTTTCAGGCACTTGTACGCCAGAAAACTCGCCCGTACTTTCTGGAAAAACTCGCCGTACTTTTGGCGAGTTTTTCCAGAAAGTACGGCGAGTTTTTAGAAAAACCCGCGCGACAGTTAGAACGCCCAAGCAGCCGCTAAAAAGCAATTTTAAGTTGTCTTTTTTCATTCACTCTCTTCTCACACTCAGCAAAAAACCTCTCCAAGGCATTGTGCACTCATTTGCAGTGATTTTGCATCCAAAAGACAAGATTTGAAGGGCATTTACATCGAATTTAGAAGGCAAATTGGATTTCCAGGTAGGGTTTCTCATTTTTCTTGTTCTTTCTTCTTTTTTAAAAAATTCTTCATTCTTGTTGGTTCTATGTTTAAAAATCATTTGATTGTAGTGTGAAAATGATTTAAATGCATTTAGATTCATCAAAACAAGATTTAGATTCATCAAAACAAGATTTTTTAATGATTTTTTCTGATTTTTTAACATATTTTGCTGATTTTTTCATTTTTTTTAAATTTTCTTTAAACCCTAGTTATTTTTTTTTTGTTTTGAATGATTGAATCCTCTTTTTTGTTGAATAACATGCTTACAATCTTAGATTAGCTTAATTTTTTACTAGTTTGAAGTCATTTTCATATTTTTTACATTTTTTCACATTTTTTTGAAACCCTAGTTTTTATTTTTTATTTTTAAATCCAATTTTTTTGTTATGAAAATGTTTAGATTTAGAATCTAGTGATAGATTTTTAGTAATTTAAACTTAAAGTAATCTCTCTTGATTTAATCTAATTTAGTTTGTTTTTAAATTTTCTATCAAAAACTAACAAGTTGTGCTATGACTTTCACTTTGTGTAGGTTAATAATTAATTGATAATGGCTTCTGAACCCACTTCTGCCTCAGGCTCTGCCCCATCCGTGCCTGCGGACTTTGTAGGTAAACGTCCTCCAGGAGCTAGAGATCCTGCTTGGAAGTATGCTTATCTAGGACCCATACCTGGCACAGTATATTGCATTCCATGTAAAAAAGTATATCGTGGGGGCATCAATCGCCTCAAGTACCACCTTGCAGGCATCCCTCAACGTGATGCTAAGGAATGTCCTCATACAACAGAGGAAATAAAAAGACAAATGAATGCCATACTTTCAGCTGCAGAAGAAAAAAAAATGAAAAGAGAGATGGCAAGAGCAGCAATGCAAGCAACCATTGCCTCTTCTCAAGGTGTTCCAGTTGAGTCAGATGATGATTATGATGTTACTCAGGAGATTCAGGAGATAGTGGGCTCTCTTCGTGGCCCACGTGTGCGAAGGTCAAGGCAACCCATTGGCACCTCAACCTCCATCCCTTCATCTTCCTCTAGTAGAGCACCAGGGGCAAGGGTAGCTACAGGACCTACACCGACACGGTTGGATAGTTTTTTTGTGCCTAGAAACACAACTGGTGCACAACCTTCCTTAGAGGCGACTGGATGGAATAGGGAGGTGCATGAGCAAGCAGACATTGCTTGTGCAGATTTTTGGTATTTTAACAATATTGCTTTCAATGTGGCGAGTTCTCCTTACTGGCACAATTTGGTCACCGCATTGACAGTTGCAGGAAAAGGCTACAAGGCGCCTTCTCGCACGGACTTGAGTGGGAGGTTAGTTTATGTTATTTAATTTATGTTTTTTAAGTTTAATTTATAATGAATTTAAGCTATTTTTTTGTTTACAAATTAAAATTGTGTACTTAATTTCACTTTGTACTTGTAGGTTGCTTACTAATGCAACTGAAAGGGCAAGGGCAGCAGTAGAGGAGCAAAAAGAAAAATGGCAAAAATATGGCTGCTCTATTCTTTCTGATGGGTGGACGGATGGAAAAAACCGTACCATCATTAATTTTTTGGTTGCATGCAAAGAAGAGGTGGTGTTTTTAAAATCAGTTGATGCCTCCCACATTGTAAAAAGTGCAGAAAATTTGGCTAAGATGTTGGAGGGAGTTTGCATGGAGGTGGGGATTGCAAATGTTGTGCAAATCATAACTGATAATGCAGCAGCATATGTGGCAGCAGGAAGACTTCTCCAAGATAAACACCCCTCAATTTTTTGGACACCATGTGCAGCTCATGTCCTTGACCTTCTTTTGGAGGACATAGGAAAACTAGATTGGGTCACACCAATTGTAGAGGACGCGAGGAGAATCACTAAATATATCTACAATCACCCTTGGGTTCTTCGCTTGATGAGGGAGCACACCCATGGGAAAGAATTGGTGAGGCCAGGTGTCACAAGGTTTGCAACGATCTTCTTAACGTTGCAAAGCATTCTTGGTTCTTTGACGGCTTTAAAACAAATGTTTGTGAGTAAATCATGGGATGACTCAACCTATTCAAAGAAGCCGGATGGAGATAACGTGTCAAGAATTGTGTTTGATGCTGAATTTGCAAAAAAGGCTGCAGAGATTGTGAAGGTAACTTCAATTTCAAAACTTTGAATTTGAATTCAAATTGAATAAATTTTTTGATGTCTTTCATTGTAAATTTGAAACTCTAATCTTTTTGCATTTTTATATTGTAATTTGTAGCTTTCAGAGCCCTTGGTTAGAGTGCTCCGCTTGGTGGATGGGGATAAAATCCCAATGGGATATCTTTATGAGGCCATGGATAGGGCCAAGGAGGCTATAAAAAATTATTATAAAGGGGACAGCCTCAAATTTGATCCCATTTGGGAGATTATTGACAGGAGGTGGAACCATCAACTCCACCAACCCATCCATGCAGCAGGCTACTTCTTGAACCCTCATTTCTTCCATTCAAGCACCTACTCAGATCCTACTGGAGAGGTTATGGAGGGACTCATGAAGTGCATTCAGAGAATGTCACCTGACCTTGATGCAGGAGACCTTGTTGTTAATGAAATCCAAAGTTATAGAGAAAAAAGGGGTGAACTCTTCTCTTTAGAGCTAGCAAAGAGAGCAATACACAATCAACCACCAGGTATAAATTTTGAAATTTACAAGTTACAAATATTGATAATTTGATAAAATATGTTTTCAAATTTCAACTTTTGAGTTTTGACTTTCCTTTCTAAGTTTCTAGGTTCTCTTCTAACTCTTAATTTGTTTTTTGTAGATGTTTGGTGGTCAAATTGGGGTGGAAATACCCCACATCTCCAGCAATTTGCCCTCCGTGTCTTATCGCAGCCTTGTAGCTCTTCCAATTGTGAGCGCAATTGGAGCTTGTTTGAGGCCATCCACACAAAGAAAAGGAACAAACTAGCTCAGAAACGCCTGAATGACCTTGTGTATGTGCAATATAATCTTCGGCTGCGCAAAAAACAAGTTAAGGAGATATCAGATGATCCAATTGATTTGGATGAGATAGATCCATACAATGATTGGATAGGGCAAGATGAGCAACCTCCATTGTTTTCTGACAATGAGATTTATGACTTTGAGCGACAAGCAATGGAGGACGAGGGTGGATTTGCATTCTCATTGGATGACATTGAGGATGATCCTGAGGAGGAGTCATTGGCAGTGCCAGAGCCACCGGTAGTAGCCTCTGCATCCAGGATGGAGGTTGAGGAGCCACAGCAGATGCCTACAACTACAGCCGCTCCCGTAGTGAGAACACTGAGAAATACTAGACATGGGAAGAGGAAGATGTGAATTTGTAAAAGCTGAAATATATTAATGTTGTATTTACTTTCAGTTTTACAAAAACAATTTGCTATTTTCATTTTGTTTCAAACTATTAGTATACTATCAGCGTATTGAGCATTCCACATGGGGATGCGATTTTGTATCTAATTTTCTTTCAAATCAATCAAATATAACTAGACTCAGCTTGTTTCTTCTATGTTCTCATTTTATTGACTCATTGGATGCATCTTATCATTGAATTTTGCAAAAAAAATGTGATTTTAATGAAGTTTAAGCAATTTTTTAAGTTGCCGAGTTTTTTGCCGAACTTTTGCCGAGTTTTTTCCGTACCATATTTTCCGGGCTTGGCGAGTTTTTGCATTTGGCGAGTTTTGCAACTATACTTAAACATATATATTGTGATTCATATATGCATCATAGGTGATGGACAAACACCATGTATAGATATAAATGGGTATCATTTATGATTATCCAATAATGGTGCTTGCAGCAATTATTGAACCTTATAAGCAATTATAATTCTTTAATATACAAAGGGAAAATAGCTTCTTATTTATTTGATTCATACTAATGATATCTTCGAAGTGTTAAGGACAGATGGATCAATTAGGAGGAGAATGAAATCGGGATTTCAGATATCTTTGTCAATATAGCAACCGACAGATGAGTATGAGATATTACGTTTATTATTCTTGTAGTATGTTATATCTTACTATGGTATGCAATTATATATATTATTAGTCATGGATAATAGCTCTGTATATCTGAGTTATCAATTATTGCAAAATATGAATAATAGATCTATGTCACTGATTTGATATGTAAGAATAGAATATGTGTCTTGTTGAGCTATTATGACTTTACCTTGAAGAAGACTTCAAGCCAAAATTCCCTTTTGCTAACACTCAATAAGGAGAGGATGGTTGTGGGGGGGAAAGTCTGGTAATTCGATCCCATGATGGATGGCCCAAGACGGTAATAAGCCTTGAGGGAATCCACTTGGAGATTGGTCACGCGCCCTCGGCACTGTAAGGCGTCCCTTGTGTAATCCCCTTGGTCTCGGAGGGCCGATTGGCTATCACGACCCTCGTAGGGAGTAAGGTGGATAGGGGTCACTGAGCTTGGCTCTCAGTCGCGAGGATTGATCGTTGTCTTCGTTCAGCTCATCGGAGGATATTTGCGAATTGCTATTTTTAGCAGTTCTTGGCAGGCAGTGTGGGACCACTGCTATTTTTATGATTGGCGTGGCGGCATCAGATTCACTTGAGTGCATGCGGCATCAGTGGATCGATGGGGTTAGAAACAAGGGAGATATTAATATTTGATCGTATTGATTAAATATTAATTAATTAACGTTTATAATATAAAGTTATAATTTAATATTATAACTTAAGTGAATTCCTTGAGGGGTGCGCCATCATGAAGAAAGGGGCCAGTTTGATATTTTATTAATATTTAAATATTCAGTGGTGAACTATGGAGAATTGAAAATATTAAAATATGAATATTTCATTAAAACCCTATTTTCAAGGGAATCGCACTTTTCAGTGTATTTGAGGATTTGCCTTGGGAATTGAGCCCATTATGAGATTATTGAGTTTGATATTGATCAATTTTTGGTCTGAGCCTGAGACTTAGGGTTTCACGTTCGATTCCTTGGAGAACGAGCCATCTCCAGCGGAAAGCAATTCAGAGAGTGTGCAATATCACTCGATCTATTGCCTACAGAGGTTTTCTTACTCAGAGAAAACTACAGAGCTTCCAGAGATTGTTATTGGTCAGAGATTCTTCAGTTATTGCATCCAGTTATCATCTATCACCTTGGGCGCACTTTATTCAGAGGTTTAGAGGCTGATTTGAGGAGGCCGTACAAAATAAACAAGCTGCTGTACTTGGCCGTACTTCTGACAGGCCGTACCATAGCATCTCAGCCGTACTTTTCAGTTTGGAAGAAAACGCCTATCACAAGGGTTCCAGAATTCCTTCCTTGGAGGCGCCAACTTACTGGGAGTCTTCAGAGATCATCATTTTGCAGAAGAGGAGCATTCATTCATTGGGCCGTACAAATCTGTACTTCTGTACCAGCAAAATACCAGGTTTTTGAATCTTGAAAATTCTTCATTTTATACATTGCATGCTTCTGGGTATTATTGTAATCAATTGAAAAGTTGAATAAAGGAGACTGGCATTGATATTGTTGCATTTCCAGAGCTTTTAGATTTTATTTGAATTTATTGCCATTTATTATCAAAATCGTACCTTTTCAATATTGCATCAAAAACACAAAAAAATGCAAAAACCCTAAAACGTCAGAAAAACATTAAAAATCTATCAGAAGCAGTGTTAGGGGGAAACAGGGGTTTCATCCCTCCTCCAATGGGGTTTAGGAAAGAGGAAACAAGGCAAAGATCTATTCTGATCAAGAGTAATAAGTCATATCAATTTATGATGTGTTTATGCACTAGCTGATAATGCATCTGCCTTATCCTTAAAACGTTCAATCTAGAATTGTGCATGTGCAAAATTAGGTGCTGGTAAATAAATTTCTTGACCTTAACTTGTGCATTTTATGTCTCTAATAAGGGGACATTACATTTTGATATCAATGACAATATTCTAACAATCTCTCATACTCCTTTGACATCAATGACAATCATTCCAACAAAATGAGTGTTTTTTTATGTTCTTCATTCTAAGTGTGTTTGTTTTAGGTTTAATTTTTTTTCAAGGCCCCCTGACCCCTTTATTCCTTGTTTTTTTTCAAATTATTATATATTATATTAGCCCAAGCCATCTGGGACAGCAGGGAACATCATTGGCATCCCCAGTTGTTCCTGATGTTTCTGGCAATTTCCAAGATGTTCCTGGTCCAGTTAGGGGATTAGTAACAGTCCCGTACACATTTCTGAGGCATCCTCGTCTCCAAAGTGTGAGAAGCATGGGAATGCCCAGAAAAAGCCTAGGGACGTGTCCCTGTGTACCAGTGTTAAAATGCAATAACAGAAAAAAAATATTCAAGATCAAAATAGAAATTGCAGCTTGTCCATTTATGCCATCACATGAACAATATCCTCAATTTGCCCAATCTTAGGGGCATCAGTGTGTTTTTTCAATTTTGACAGTGTCATTTGTATTTCTTGAAATGATTCTGAATTGTTTGTTTCAGAATCAATAGCCATTCAGAGAAGTTTTCCATGGTTGAAGTGTCTTTTAAGACTTGTCTCTGCACATTTTACATATTTTCCAATTTTCTGCCAATGTCAGCAGATTGTTCGGTATGATAGAAATTTATTAGATGAATATTTCTACCTATGCCGAAGAGTTGATTATCCATCTGCTAGGAATTGTATTATGTATTTGGAAATCGGTTCGATTCTAATTTGTAAAATTATTATGAAACTCTCCCCATAAGCCTTATTCTATTTTTTAGTAATGGAGTAGATAACTGCATTACTTTAGTGGACACCAGATCATTCCTGCTATTATTGTAGAGAATTTATTCTTTTGTACTTATTCTTAGTCATTCAAATACGAGTCTTGTTTTCGTGTACTTGTCTCTTCTTGATGCTTACTGAGCCAACCTTGCAATTGATAGAAGCTGCCTTGTTTGGCCTCTTTTGTCATCTAAATTATAATTATAGCTTCATGCAAGTTTAAGTAATGTTTCTCTGTGCCTAATGTTGTAATGTTTTTAGTGAAGTTCAAACTCCTCACTTCAATTTTTGGATCATGTAGAAATGGATTATATTCACAATTCGCCATTTTACATTTTTCACAAAATTCCAGCATTTGTTTGCAGCAGGTTTTATTTATTGGTATGAGCCAATAAAAGGGATACACCATATTGTAAGGTTTATTATTTATGTATTAAGCTTTGACTGCTTTAAATGGTCACTGTTTATCCATCAATGCGGATGTGAGACACCTATATCTCTGTGATCTCCTTTGACTCAATTGTTGTACTGCTGATAAGGTTTAATGTTAGAACTCACATTTGTCATAGCAATTTACTTCATAAATAGTACATTGAATAATTAATTTTGTGGTTGACTTTAATCATTGATTTTGCAGTCTAGTGTTAAACTAATGTGATTTACTCGAATCAGTAATTTTGCAGTCAAGTGTTAAATTAATGTGGTTAATTCTTGTTCTGTATAGGATCATAAACAAAACCCTAAATATCATTAGATGGAAGGACCTCATATTCTAACTTCAATTTTTTATCCATGCCACCTGTATATGCTTTTGTTGGGGATTAAGGACTCATTCTCCACGTCCATACTTTTTGGAAACCCTTTTTCCCTTTTTCTTTAAAATAAAAAATTGTACCTGTGTGACATCATGTATAGGCTTAATATTGAGCATATGAATTGTTACCGACTTGAGAGCTATATCACGTAGTAGAATGCTTCTGTTACAGGCTATTGTAATTACATATAGAATGGGAATAAAAGCCAATTCTACGAGCAGCAACCATGATATGCTTCTTAATTAAGCTTTCTTTTGATTGTGAAACATAATTTTTTATTCGAGCAATAATTGTGGAAATGGACTCAGACAATAAGATCAAGGTGTTCTGAGATTTTATTTATCTAACTTACTAGAAAGAATTACGTTACTCAAGTTTTTAGGGCATTTTTTCATTAAAGGAATGCTTTATGCTACTGTTGGAAAAGAAATATTGCAACGGAATGTAAGTTTCTTCTCTTTCCTCTGCTTACCTGAAATTTTTTGTTTGTTTTAATTAGGGTGAAGTGCTAGGAATAACAAGGTTTGGCATTGCCAAGATGAAAGACAGTGTCTTAATGCTTGCATCATTTGAGAAAACCACCGATCACCTCTTTGATGCTTCCATTCACGGTAGACTTGATCAAATTGAAGGCGTAAGTGAGTGCATTATCATGGGCATACCGATGCCAATAGGAACAGGTCTATTGAAAATCAGACAGAGGTATTGTCTTTGCATTTTGCTTAATAATGATAAAGCGTTTGACGACTTCATTGCAGTAAAATGTTACAGAAGGAAAATTGAACTTGATATATTGTATTTCAAGTGTCAAATTTCATAATTTTCTAATTCTATCATTTTTGCAAGGGAATCTCAATTTATTATTTAAAATAAATTCTCTAATCATCATATTTGTGCTGTGTCGTACATTACTGATTCAAGATGACCTTCTTGGTATTGAAAGGTGGTCTCTCTTTCAACTGTATTGAACCATGAAATTTTACTTAAATATGGCTTATAGGAATTTCTTTTTGCAGGATTGAAAAACTACCAGAACTGGAATATGGCCCAGAGCCACTCATTTCATAGTGAGCATTCCTTCAAATACCATTATTGAACCAGCCGAAATGGAATTGCATGTTTCTTGACGATGTGAGTTACCTTTTGAATTTACATGGGTTTGTGAGAGAATGACTTAATTATTTTTCTTCAATTCTAGAGTCTGTTTGTATTTGATTCCTTAACAAAGCTAGCATGTTGGGACTTACACCACTGTTATAATTGTGGGGCAGGTTATTGAAATATCAATTTCCAAGAATCAAAGGATTATCAATAAGGATCTTTAGCCTTTGTTCTCGGTGCATTCATATCAAGCCGGATTCAGTTAATCAGGGATTTTCACTGTCACAGTCCAGTAATTGTTATCGGAGAGATCATTTTCATTGCTTTGGACATTGATGTCTACGTGGGTCTTGAATTTCCTATTGATATGCTTTTAGAAGCATGTAAATAAACTTTTTGGTTGACGTGAATTTATTAACAAGCAGGTAATCAGAACATATTGCATTCAAGCAGCTACGAAGAGCATATGTTTATGGTTCAAAAATTCAACCATTTAAAGTTAAATGCAAATGCAGGAGCCACAAGAGAATAATATTTCTTTCATAATATAGTGGATTGAGATTTCGGTCATTTTACAAGAAATTAGTTTCTCTTCTGCAAGATTTTGTTGTTGATAGACATGATTAGGAGCCCATAGGCATTCCAATGTCATTATCTATTGGCTTATTTTTTGGTAAATAGGTTGCATTCCTTGCTTGCCTTCAAAGTTCAACTATTATTTTAGGGGAGTGGACCCGCTAGATGCATCTCCATACGTATTTCGGTACTCTCGATCCTTGGGCTTTCGGAAGACAGATATCATCTACTGAGTTTTAAAATGTCCTATAATGCGTCTGTCGAAATTGAAAGCTGTAGATTTATAAGTCCAACAATTAAACAAGGAAAATGTCATCGACTGCAAATAAAAAAGGAGTGAAGGTAATTTATAGACCAGAAGAACTGTGTTCTTGAGCTTTTCATAAAATAATGTAAAAATTGAACAGTTTTCATATTTAATTTAAGAAATATTAGATATAGGTGTAGCCTGCACTTCATTTTTCTGTTAGGCTTGGACTTCATACTGATAATATTTCACACAAAGATTTGCCTACCTTTTACACGATAGACCAAACAACCGAAATTAGAAGACAAATTTTCAAATATATTAAATAATTAATAATACACAAAATTAGACATCTAACATATTTAAAATTCTACACTCCAATTTTAGTTATTAAGAATGACAAGTTTGTATCTTTATTTTTCTTAGGATCCATCGACGTCCTTCAAAACTTCTAACTTATTAAAATTTTACATAACTGTATAAATGTTTTTGTAAATGTTACAATGCTTGCCAGTCAGATTCTCTACACGTGGAACTGTCAGCCAATTTTGTCTCTAGAATATCGAAAGAGAATAATCATCTCTACTCATAATTCAAGTCAACTGACTTGTGCAACAATGCATTGCAAATCAATAATGTAAATATAGTAAATCATGTTTCTGTTCACTAGAAGCATTTAATCGTTTGAATAAGACAATGGTGCAGCTGCATTCTTACAACACACATGTTATATTTACGTATATATCTAAACCAGGTCATGGCCTAACTAATTTTACCCTCAAGTTTCAGCTCTATTAAGGCCCGGGTTTATGGACTGCATTATTATAAATAGAAGTGCATTAAGATAACAGATTGAACCTTGTCTAGATTTCAAACTTCACTTCTTCTTTTCTTTTTTTTTATGAATAAGTGTTTATATTTATTAATTAAAGATAATAATACATATATTCACAAAGAATAGTTTGGATGGTAAAAAGGCACATCTTGAATGTCACATGGGCAGTATCTAGAAAGCAAAAAGTCACATGGGCTGCACCCAACAAGCAAGAAGCATACTAAAAACAATATAAAAAGTCGCTAAGTGGTCATGGTAGTGCTAGCAGAGAGTGGTAGACCCCTGTCATCCGGCTTGCCCCATACAACAATAGGGTCTGGAGTGATCCCAACCATTGTCATCCTCATCTTTATCTTCTCGCCAAGAAGGAGAAATCGCCAGATCTAGCTGTGGAAATCAATTGGAAGAGTCAATCGGCCAACCAAAAACTCTGTCAGATGGTCAACTGAAAGCACCATTGCCACTTCCAAATCAGCCTGAGGACGATGGGTTTTAATAACATGGACTACGTTTGTATTAAATAAAAATTTAATTAGATAACAAATTGTGCCATTTGTAAGCATATCAACAATCAGTTAGCATTTCCAGAAAATCAAAATGCAATTTGTTCTTAAATACCCTATAATTGCCTCACCTTTCAAATGCATGGTTAACAAAGATATCATCACCTTGTTTTAATATTATCATTAATACGATGCATTTTCCTATTTGAAGGTAAAACCATAAACATCATGATGTATAACTCATATAGGCCAAAGGTTGTCCATAGGTGAGGAAACGAGGTAAAACAATTTTGCAATTTATGATCCATGCCAAGCATGTATAAAGCCAGCTGACAGAAAAAATTCATGCAATTGCAAAGTAGCAAGAGATTGAGTGCTCAAGTGTGAGAACATGGGTCTGAAATGGTCACCTACAAGGCATCGTTCTGGGAGGAACTAGGAAGGCTACAAAGGTAACCGACAGGTGCATAACGTTGGGGTTTGGCATTCAAATAGATGGGCTTGACTGGAGCAAGGCGTTCAAAAAGTTTCACGTGCTGAGGGGTGGGGTCGCGATGGTAGGTGGAAGGAAAACGACAGTCAAGGTATTAGGGGTTGCCAAAGAAGAGGCGGTTATAGAAACGATGCTTTTCGGAGATTGAGACAGAATGAAGGTGGTTTCAAAGGGAATGGAGGCCTGGCAAGGAAGGAAGAAGAGGGTCGGGGCAAAAACCCTAGTAGAAGGAAAAGTTTTACTAAGGAAGTGTGGCAAAGGAAGAAGTCTGAATCGGAATGGGAGGAGGCTAGGGAAGAGGTGAAGAATGGGGAAGTCAAAAGACCGGTAGTGAAAATTGGGAATGGAATTGTGGGTGGTCGGGCTACCCTGGTGGTGAGTGTAGTAAAGCTTCAAGTGGAAGTTTTTAGATTGGAAAATTTGGGCTTGATTGGGAGATGGTATGGCAAGGGTCTCAACTGGGATTATCTAGTCAAATGGTGGAAATCACGTTGGGGTGAGGAGCTACAGTTTAAATCTCTTAAGAACGTATTTTTCTTGGTGATTTGCCCGAATAGGGCGCTTCGAGAAGAAATAGTGAATGGGGTTTGGCTTCTGGATGGGAGCGGCTTTTACTTGAGGAGATGGAAGGTGGGCTTTAACCCTTCTTCTCATGTCGTGGAGCCAGTACAAGATTGGTATTCTTTGCCAAACCTCCCTACAAAATTTTGGAAGTCGAGCATCCTTGAGGAAATAGGTAATCGTTTGGGGACCTTTGTCTGTGCCAAAGAAAGGAGGAAGGTGGGAGAAGCTCAATCCCATGTCCGGAATTGCATGGAAAACAACCTAGTGCGGCATTTGTATGAGGAGATTGAATTAATCTCAAACTATGGAAGTTGGATTCAAAAGTTGAAAAGTGATTCTTGTACCAAGGATAGTTTAGTGCGGCCTCTAAGTTGTAGGAGATCATCAAATAAGGCAGAGAGCTCTAAGGAAATGGAGGAGGTTGAAGTGATTCAAAAGAAAGGTCTATCTGAGCAGAAGGGCTTTCCCTCTATACCTCCAGAGGTTGTTGTTGAGAAATCCCCTGTTTGGAGGCAGATTAAGGAGTCAGATGTCGTTCCTTTGGAAAATGTGGGTTTTTCGAACTCGCAAAAAGTTTTGTAGGACAATCCAGGGAGGGAGGATGTGGAGATGGCGAATCAAAATGTGTCCCTGGAAGAAAAAATTTCAGAGGTGTTGGAGGTTTTAGGGGAAGATTGTACAAATGTGGAGTTGGACTCGCTAATAGAAGTAGGCAAAGAGTTAGTAGTTCTGGCAGAGGAGGCAAAGGAAAATGCTTGGGCGTTTGTGGAGGAAATGGAGATGGAGAATGGAGGGGAGGAAGATCTTCCTGAAGGCTTGTTGGATGGCTATTGATGAGGGCGCAGCCCGAGACTTAGAAAAAACCCACAAACAAGAGAATAATTTTATTATTCAAAAAATGGAGCTTCTTACATGCAGAGGATCTCAAATCCCCAAGTTCTACAACACATGCAAGTTACAGAAAGCTACAGAATCACCCTTTCGCAATATGCAAGCTTGTCCCCAAAAAGTTACCCGAACATTAGAAACCCGCCCATAAATAGAGCTCCTCTTTAGTTTGGAGCCAAAACAACATTCAAATTTGAGTTTAGGCGGTTTGGCGCTGAAAAATTACAACTTGAAGTTCAAATTTCAAAAGAACATTTGCAATTGTATCTTATAGAAAGTGCGCCAACTTCCCGAGGCCATAACTTTTGATCCGAGACTCCGATTTGCGAACCGTTTGAACCGTTCAAAAGGCTTGAAGTCAATAACGTGCTTGAAATCCGCTATGCCGATTTCGGCAAGTTTCAGGGCCGATCCGAGAACTCTAAGTGCCTCAAATCTAACTCGGAAGATTTTCAGGGGCAAATCTGGGAAACTAAAACTGCAATATCTTTCAACCCATGAATAGAAAATAAAAACCGTAAATTGAGAATTTCATTATGACGAAAAGGGTATCCAAAAATGTAAAAACATCTAAAAACTGAAAAACTTGAAATTTAACTATTTTTGGGTGATGCAAGATTGCCTTTACACCACTGGATGCTCCTGCATCAACTATGCAGTTGGGAGCTCTCAATCAGCCAAAAAGAGGAAGCTTTCTCTGAGTTTGGCTAACACAAGGTTTAATCTAGGGATTCACCAGAAAGAAATGGCTAAGTCCTCGCCTCCAAATTGTGGTGAAAATAAAAAACGAGGAAGGATTTCTAATCAAGAAAAAAGGAAATGGGATGGGGAAGCGAATGGGCAGCAAAAAATTGGCTCCATGATGAAAGTAGGGAAGAGTGATGCTCTTCCTAAACAACAATGAAGCTCCTAACTTGGAATGTTAGGGGTTTAAACGCCCCTAACAAATGGTGTCTAGTCAGGCATGTGTTGGAACTTAGTCAAGCGGAAATTTGTCTTCTGCAAGAAACAAAGTTGGATGAGTAGGATTTGATTAGGTTTAGTAGGAAATTAAAGCATTGGAAGTGGTTGGGGGTCGGGGTGGAAGGAGCCTCGGGTGGATTGTTAACCATTTGGAAGCCACAGTCAGTTGTGGCAGAAGAAATGTTAGCTCGAAGACATTGGCAGGTGTGTAGGGTAAGTAGTTTGTCTTCTAATCTTAAGTTTTTGCTTATAAATCTTTATGGCCCTTCCTTGAGCGCGCTAAAAAGAGTAGTTTGGCTTGAGATTGAGGGGTTTCTCAGCAGTGTTGCTCATGACTTCTACATTTTGGGAGGGGATTTTAATGCGATATTGAGATCTAAGGATAAGAAAGATGGGGTAGGGAGGATCCTACAATCTCAAACGGATTTTCAGAATTTTGTAGAAAGGAATTCTTTGGTTGAATTTTTTTTTGGGAATGGTAGTTTCACTTGGACCAATCGTAGAAAAGGTTTTTGTAGTATTGCGAAGAAGCTGGACAGATTTTTCTTTAAAGGAAATTTGAGCATCTTTCCCTTCAGTTTAGATAGCAAGATCATTCTCGTAAGTGGTTATGATCATTTCCTAGTTATGCTCAGTATTGATGGGGATAAGGGGCCGGTTCGCTGCCCTTTTAAATTTGAGATGATGTGGTTTAAGGACCCAAAAAAATTGAAGTTGGTTAAATCCTGGTGGAACGAGTGCTCTCTGAGAGGCTCTAAGATGTTTAATATTGTAACAAAGTTGAAATATGCAAAGCAGCAGGCTAAGCAGTGGAATAAGGAGTGTTTCAAAAATATTTTTGCGGAAAAGATTAGGGTTGAGGAGGAATTGGAAGCCTTGTCAGAAATTATCTTTTAGGAAGGAATGGATGATGCTCATTTTGAGAAAGAGAAGGAGCTGACCAGAAATTTGCATGATTTGCTAACAAAGGAAGAGGTCTTTTGGAGGCAAAAATCTAGAGAAATCTGGTTGCAAGCTGGAGACATAAATTCAAAATTCTTTCACAATTCCACTAAAGCTCGTAGGGAATTGAATCGGATTGCTTGTATTAAAGCAGTTGGTGGTCATCTTATTGAAGACATAGCGGAAGTCAAAGCATCGGCAATTGAGTTCTTCCAAAATCTGCTCAATGACTAGGAAGGTTCAGTTCTAGTGCTCAGGAAGATTGTTTGAAAGGTATTCCAAAATTGGTTTCCCAAGATCAGATGGAATGTTTGAATGCGAAGAGATAAACAAGGTAATTTTTTATCTCCATCTGGAAAAAGCTTTGGGAACAGATGGCTTCCCTACAACTTTCTTTCAGAAATATTAGGATTTTGTGGGTTAAAATTTACAGAGGTGTTCGAGGTGATTGAAGATTCTAGGTGTTCAGGAAAGGTTTTAAAGGAGATGAATAACCCTTTAATTGCGTTAATCCCTAAGAAGGACAAACTAGAATTATGGGATGAATTTCACCCAATCTCCCTATGCAATACCATCTACAAAATTTTGGCTAAAGCGATGGCTAATTGTTTTAAATTTTTTTTACTAAGCATCATTTCTGAAGAGCAAATGGGTTTTGTTCTGGGCAGATCGATTTTTGATGGGGCGATTATTGCTCAAGAAGTTATTCACACAGTGTAGAAAACAAAAAAACCTACTATGCTCTTAAAATTGGATATCAAGAAAGCATATGACAGGGTGAACTGGCGGTTTCTTTTTAAAGTGATGGAAGCTTTTGGTTTTAAGAGATCTTGGGTAGACTAGATTTTTGGTTGGATAGTGTCGCCTCGTTTTTCTATTCTTGTGAATGGGTCCCCAGAAGGGTTCTTTGCAGCTTCAAGGGGGCTAAGGTAGGGTGATCTATTCACTCGGTCTTATCCCCTTTTTTGTTTATTATCATGGTAGAACCCTTAGGACGGGTGTTAGAGAAGGCTAGAAGAGCTAGAGTGGTGGAGGGCATTCAAGTGATGAGTAATCTTCCTTCAATCACGCACTAGTAGTTTGTGGATGATACGATGTTGTTTGGTTCAACAACAACAAGTGAAGCTAGAAGGATAAAATATATTCTAGACAATTATTTTTGAGCTTCAGGTCAAGAGGTTAGTGTGGCAAAGTGGCAAATTCTAAGGATCCTGGGTTCAAAAAAAGACAATTACCTTGTAAATACTTGGGTCTACCTCTGGAAAAAGGAGTTAAAAGTGGGGGTATCTAGAATTCTTTGATTGAAAGAGTTAAGGAGAGGATCTCTTCTTGGAAGAACAAGTGGTTGTCTTGGGCAGGAAGGTTAACTATGTTGAAATCTATGACTCTGCCCTTCCTATTTATATGATGTCTTGTTTGCCACTTTCAACTGGTATAAATAAATCCCTAAACAAAATAATGAAAGATTTTTTCTAGAAAGGAAACTTAGAACAAAAGAAGTTTCCCTTAGTGAAATGGAAAAAGATATGTGAGAAAAAGGAAGAAGATGGGGTGGGGTTAAAGAATATTCTTTTTCAAAATAAGGCACTAGGGGCAAAATTAGCCTGGGTAATTCATTCTCAACTAGGCCTCAAGTGGGTGAAAATTGTTCGAGCTAAGTATTTGGATGAAGACCCAAATAGCTTTCTCACGGCCATTTCTCTTCCAAAGGGCTCAAGGATTTGAAATTTCATTACTAATTCTAGGGATCTTATTTTGGATTTTTTAACTTGGGAAGTTGAAGATGGAGGGGAGGCTTTATTTTGGGAAGATTCATGGGAAGGATTTTCAAAGTTAGCAGAAAATTCTACTTTGGGAAGGATCAAAGCAAAAGCTACCCAAGTGTGGGGTTCAAAGGTGAGAGATTATGTTGCAGTCTCGCAAACGTCAAATTTGGGTTATTTTGAATGGAAGTCTTTTAGTGAGTTGGGGTTGGAGAATCAAGAGGTGGAGCTAATAGAGAAAATTCTTTCAGAAAGGAGAATTTGGCAAAGAAATGGTAGGGATAAGTTGAGGTGGAATGCTTCAGCCACAGAGGAGTATACAGTGAAAATAGGCTATTCTATCCTGGCTTCATCTAGGGTGGAGTCTCCAAATCTCCCAATACAACTTTGTTGGAATAAGGCTTGCTTGCCTAAAGCAGGAATTTTTACTTGGACGGCTACATAGCGCAGGGTACTAATAGGGGATAGATTTGCTAAGTGGGGCTTTCAAGGCCCTTCAAGATGTTCTCTTTGCTATGCAACAAAAGAGACTGTGGATCATTTACTCCTAAATTGTTAATACACCTAGGCAATCTGGCTTTGGTTATGTTCAAAGCTTCAGTTGAAAATGACCCTCTCGTCTAATCTCTTTGATTGGCTAAAATCGTGGCTGCTATTGGGAAAACAATCTTTTTTCGGGGATTTGTGGGTGTCAAGTCCTTCGATAGTTTTATGGGAAGTTTGGAAAGAGAGGAACAGGCAGATCTTTCAGGAAAAGGAGCTTCCGATCCCTAAGTTGCAGTGTAAGATTGAGGCTAGCATTATTGAATTGTTTAATGTTAGAGTGGAAGAATTGAATCCAAGGAAAGGTAATTTTGTGGAATGGGATGCATGGATCTTGAAGCACTGGTTGGGTTTGAGAACTCCAACTTCTAGGGTTCATGGAAAGGCTGCTTCGGTAGAGGATAGACAGAAAGTGTCTTGGCTTCCTCCTGGCCCAAGATGGGTAAAACTGAACTTTGATGGGGCTTCCAAAGGTAATCCCAGGCCCTCTAGTGCTTGGTGCATAATCAGAAATTCTAAAGGTGAGATTTTGGGGAGACTTGCGAAGTCTTTACTGGATGAAACAAACAATGCTATGGAATTTCAAGCGCTTATTTTGGGTTTGGATTTGTGTGAGGCTTTGAGGGTAAGTAGAGTTGAAATTGAAGGGGATTCTTCGTTGGTGATTAATGCACTTAGATCTAAACAGATTCCCAACTGGAAGTTAGGGGTACTATTGGAAGCTATGTTGGAAAGGATCGATAGGTTTGATTAAGTAATGTTTAACCATGTGTTAAGGGAAGGAAATAAGGAGGCAGATCTTCTATCTAATATTGGTGTCTTAGGCCCAGAGTTAAGAGAAATTCTTTGAGTTGAAAATTTTTTGTGGGCAGTAGGGTTGGCAAACCTCCACAGTGGTGGAGAGATTGAGCAAGGTTGCCATGATGTCATTCGACGGTGGTTTGAGGTGCCAAGTTGGCAAGATAGTACGTGGGGAGGAATTGGCTTGTTAGGTTGACAAGCTGGGAGGATGTTGCCTGACGGATTTGGCATTGATGTTGAAGTTGTCAAACACAACTTCAGAGTCCAGGAACACCTGCATGCAAGAATACCTATCACAGGGAAGAAAAAATGGAGAAAGAGAGAAAGAGATATTTTGCTCTGTGAAATTGAAAAAACTATATTCCCAACAACTGAATTAGCCTAATCACATAAAAGATCAATCCTTAAGAAAGGAGATCAACAAAACTCTAAAAGAATAACACATTTAATAATTAATATAATTATTAGATGTCTTATTATGCAAACTAAGGTGAAATATTAAGGAGATAAAGGTAATTTAATTAACATGATTAAATTTAAACTTTTACTCTAACACCCCCCCTTAAGATGAGCAAAAGTGCAGCTACAAACATATGCAAGAAAGCAAAGGTAACTATAATGCTAGAAAGTAAACATGGGTCTCGACAACAAGGCCAGATAAGGTACCCAATTACAACCAAATCTTTGTAAAGTGGAGAAATAGAGAAAACCTCATGGGAAAAACTCTACTCCAAAAAGAGAAGAAAGCATGCTAAAAAAAACATGAAAGGAAGGAAGGCCTCACTGAGACCCCCCAAGGACAACTTCCTTCACCCCAAGCATGTTATGGCAGAAGATAAGCGTGTGGAGTACCAAAAGGTTTAGTGAAGATATACGCAGCACTCTCTGTAGGAATGTATAGAGATGAGAGGAGCCATCACGAATCAATGCTGATGAAGTGCATGTGGATTTCAATGTGTCCTGGCGTGCTCCACTGAGTGCAATGAATGGCACTCGTTGTCACTAAGGTATAGATGGGACTATCAGGAGGAAACCCAAACTCTATCATCAAGTTCTGTCGAAGCCATAAAACCTCCTGACTAGCTAACACTGCTCCTCGATACTCAACCTCTGTAGATGATAATGCAATAGCAGACTGCTTCTTGCAAGACCATGTAATAGGACCAGAACCAAGGCAAAAAACAAAGCCAGAAGTAGACTTTCGTTCATCGACATCACCAGCCCAATCTGAGTCAGTAAATCCAACAATGTGAGGGGATCCTGATGTGTAGTGAATGCCATAATGAGTGGTGCCCCGAATGTACCTCAAAATACGTTTGGCTGCTTTCCAATGACTCTCATGTGGATCATGTGAGAATCGAGAGACAAGGCCAACCGCAAAGGAAAGATCAGGACGAGAGTGTGTCAGGTACAACAAACTGCCAACCAACTGTCTATACAGAGTAGTATCCACGGAAGAAGTAGTACAAGTGGAAGACAAGACAACACCTGACTGAAAAGGTGTGGGGGCAGGCTTGCAATCAAGCATGCCAAAGCGCTGGAGCATAGTAAGAGCATACTTCTGCTGAAATAAGGAAATCCCATCCGAAGACTGAATAACCTACAGGCCCAAATAATAGTGCAAAAGTCCAAGATCTGTCATCTCAAACCGCTCCATCAAAGCTCGCTGAACATCCTGAATCATGGAAGATGAGCTACCT
>VDFB02336096.1:0-63887 GCA_007258455.2 Sequoia sempervirens
TATTTGCTTACTTTGTCCGCTTTCTCTATCAATCTAGCTATCCATGGAGGTGGGAACACCAACACAGGGGTTTGACTAAGGCAAACCCCTATACAGCCCCAACATTTTCCCCTCGGCCTTATGTGTGCAGGTATTGAAGATATCTACTAGATAGAAGCTTCATTACCTGGGCGGTTGTAAGAATTTTCTTTCTCTACCCTCTTTAGTTCCATCATTTACTTTATCTTATTTTAGCCCTATTACTTTTTGTTATCTCCCACATTCTTAGGAGTTCTTAGCAATTTGATTGTTAATATTCATTTAGTTGTTTTATGTGATATTCTTGGTTTTTGGTTTGTACAAGACACCAATATGCCTCTGGGGCTCCAACGCACCACACTATCATCCCTATTCCACGCTATCATCCTTTGATCGAGAATCCGTTAGTCTGTCTAGAAAACCTCTATGACCCACTCTTTCTAATTCTGAAACTCTTGCTTTGTTCCTTGAGGTAGTTTAGGGTAGTTTCCCCCCTTGGGATTCTCTTGAGAATAAAGAGACTCATGAGTAGCGAATCCCCCTTCTCTACATTTTGGTGAATCTGACGTGAACACCCCTTTATAAAAAAAAGGAGGACAAATCAAAGATTTATCCTTCCCCAAAAATTTTTTTGGGGCATTTCCTGAACCCCATTCCATATTGTCAAAGTAGAAGTAATGCGCTAGCCTTCGGCTAGCTTGTTTATCTATTATATATTATCTTTAGCTTATTATACTCAAGATGAATTTAATATCCTCTTTTGTTAGTTCAGTGTCTAATTTTATTGAAAGTGTTAATGATGTTCCATTTCATGCATGTGATGGTGACTTGGCTTTACCCATGTCACTTGATGTCTTTGATCCTTCTCACAAAATTCCTCTTGCCTTGGAGGATATGTGTTGTAAGAAGATGAAATAATTGATACCTTTCTTAATGTTACTCTACCTTCTCTTCATTCCAATGTACTCTCTTCTAGAGATGATGCATTAGTGAATTATGAATCTCCTTCCACATTTGATCCTCTCTGGATCAATGTTGAGAATATGTTTTCAAATAATTATTCTACTAGTTGTGATGATTTTGTAAGTGTAATCTATGTCTCTGTTGCCCCACAAAGGCCTAAGAGATAGGTCATTTATCTAACTCCAATTAGTCCTTCTCCTAAGAGGATTTGTTGCATTAATGTTGTTCCATTTGATAGTGATTCTCTTAATATTTCTAAGGCTCCCTCTTATAGAGCGGTATCCCATACTTATAATACTAGAAAGAATAAACAAAATATTGATCAACATGCTTCTTTACCAACTTTTCAACCAAGTTTTCCTTCAACACCTAAACCTGCAACTAAATCACCTGGTGATTATGATCTTGTCGAGCAACTCTATTTTACACCGACCAAGATCTAATTGTCGGACTTGCTTCAATCTACTCTGGTTTATCAAGGTATGATTCAAAAAGCCTTGCAGAAGATCCTCTTCCCTTCTTATAGGCCAATGGATGTTAATGTGTTGATAGCTCATATTCATGTGGATTCACTGAATATTACATTTTATCCACAAGAACTCCTGCCTCTGAAAGTATAGAATCAAGCGGACCCTCTAATGATCATAGTTAACATTAATAAAATTGGAATTATACATACTCTTGTTGACGCCAGTTCGACACTCAACGTATGTAGCATTGATCTATTGCCTAAGATTAATATTGATTCTTTCTCTCTAGTTTCTTCTTCTCTTGTTATTCGTGGGTTTGATAATGTTGGTCAACAACCTTTAGGCATGATAGTCTTGCCTTTAAGGTCGGGACCCATTACTGTACCCACCCTTTTATATGTTATGTCAGAAAAGTTACCTTATAATCTTCTCCCCAATAGACCATGGATTCATGCTATGGGTGCGGTCATTTCTACCTTGCATAAATCTATTAAGTTCACTTGTAACAATTGAGTAGTCATAGTCAGGGTTGACCCTAAGCCCATGCACTTGTGTGAGATGGCAGTTGTCGGCCAGGCTTCAGTTCTGCCTACTCTTATCCCTTCTAGTTCTAATTATGAACCTAATGTATGTCTTGGTGATGATTGGGGATCCTTGGATTTCTCTGAATTCTTCATTGGAGAACAAAGTGAATCTTGTTCATCTTAAACTGTCGATAACATCATCTGAACTCGCTATCAAAGATGATTATTCTTCTGCATCACGGGGTAATGTGAATATAAACTGTAATGTTCTTAATGTTGATCCTCCTCCTTCTGAGGAAGATGATCATGATTTTGTTAAAGAGGCTAATGTTGGAAGTCTTGTCAAGAAGGTTGATGGAGTATAATCTGGGCATAGTTGGAATAATGCTCTCCATGAAGATCCTCCTCAAGATTTGCAAACATGTTATGACCTTGGTTACAAACTTGTCTCTAAATATGGCTATGGGTGTAAAGGTTGTGGGCATAACAAACAAACAAGGCATTCAGGTCCCTATAGAATGTGCACCTCATAAGCATAATTTTGGGCTTGGTTGCTCAAATGAACAATCTAAATGGAAACCATGGTTGAATGTTGATGTGATTTCTTCTCAACCTCACTTCTTTCATTATCCGCTCTATTCATGTCTTTTTCTTGTGAGTAGTCAAAATTTTCTCCACAAGAGAAAGGGTTGCTTGCTGAGCCTCATTCTTTGTCTGAGCAAGAGTGTATTCTGTTGATACTTCTTAGAGCCCACTCAATTACTCTTCCTCCTACACATAAGAAATTTCATATGCATGATAAAGCAAAACATTATTTTTGTGCATACCATCGAGTGCTAGGCCATTCCACTAGTGAATGTAAGGCCTTGAAGGATAAAATACAACAACTTCTTGATTTAGGTGCCATCACTCATTTATTTATTGATGTGCCTACCTTTTCTTCAAATGACAAGTGATATTGAAGTTTGCCTCTATCATGTATGTTCTAAGTATTTTGCATGGTTCTCCTCCCTTTTATGTTGGGGGCAGTGATAACGTGTTTATGAGATGTGTGTCCCTCTTAAATGACCCCTCTCTTCTCTATGTCTTTCAAATGAAGCATCCCTTGAGTGGACCCCTTTTTTCTTTTAAAGGGTCCCCAAGGCACCCCCTTTGAAATATTTTCTCTTGAATGAATTCATTGATGTCTAGCTTGGGGGTAGCCCAACTAGACCTATCTTTTCTGTGACTCCTGAAATGCAACTTGCAATATCCACATGCTTATCTGATTAGTCTTGCTCTGCAATACCAAGAACCTATAGAGCTCCATTGCATCAAGATTACCTAACATGTTTAGTCTATGGATTAACATGTTGCCTTGTAGGTGCGCCTATGAAGCTACTTTTCAATCAACCTTACAAGATCAAGCACCTATAAGGGCCTATTAGACTCTACAGAGCCTTTCACACAGATCTTCCCTTAGGACTGAGCACCTCCTTTGTGAGTCTGAGGATTTGAAAAATACTTCCATCTTGTGGGATATTTTTTTTCAACTTTGTAGGAGAGAGTACTTGCAGAGTCTTTTGTTCACCTTTCCATAGGTTTGTGGATCTATAGTGCATTTTTTCAACCCTCCCTAGGAGAGAGTACCTGTGGAGCCATCTCTTTTGGAATTTTCATTCCTCTCTTAAATTCTCTTCTCTCTTCCCTACTCAAATTTCATATATTGGATCAAAGATCTATATCCTTCTTCATCCTATGTATATACTTCTCTTTCTTTGACATTGGTTGCTTCCTTGACTTTTGGGTGCATTCTTCTCTTGAAGCAATCAATCCTTACCTTCTTCTCTTCATTTAAGAATTCTTCTATGTGTGTTATTTCATAATTTGGGGATAATACGTAGTATTGAGACAACCCTTTACATCGAGGTCTCTTTTACTTTGTTGACTCAAATCCTTTAGTTTTCTATGTATGTGTTTGTGTGTTTTTATATGTTGTAACCCCGTGATGTAATGGTTTTTATGTTCTAACATTGTTGTCTTGTGCAAATATTTCTTGTCTAATGTGTTTATTTTGTAGGTCTTCAGCCTAGGGGCATGCTTCCTTGGTTTGAAGAGTTATCTGCTTCCTCTACAATAGCTATTTGGCATCATGATGTTATTTATGTTTAGTAGATTTCCTTTAGCGTGCTTATTAGTGTAGATTCATATGCCTGCTAAAGTGGGGGAAACATGTAATGTCGTAAAATTGCACCCCTTGCAATTTCACATTCATTCTTGCATCCTCTTTAGTGTCCACTCCCTTAGCACTTGTGTAGGCTCATTTTAGCTCATGCATAATCCTTTTCCCTCTCAAGATGCTCAAGACCTCTTTCCAACAACTACCCTTGAGCGTCAGCTTTACATTAAACCTTGTGCTTTTCTTGTGCCTATCACTTTGTACCGTGATGTGTCTGGAAACTAATGCACCGCATGGACATTTGCACCCCACACTAGCATCTTGTGACATTTCTACATTCAAACGACCATTTTTTAGCATGTTTTCCACTTTTCAACCCCTTTTTCAATGGTAACGGCCCAGGACACCTTGTAACAGCTCAGGAAGCTTCTTTTCCTTTCTCTCCTCTCTTTAAATGCAATATTTTGAATTCTATTACTTCTAAGTTCTTTTTGATCTCTCTAGCTTTGGCTCTAGCCTTTTCCTCTTCTATTTTCTCTTGCTATCTTGCTTGCAAAACTCTCTACAACTGGCTACAACAACACTCTCAAGCTCTTATAGTGCTCTTTGCAGCTCTCTTGGATCTTGCAACTATCTTTATCTCTCTCTTTGGCTTCCTTAAGCCTTGCAACTGATATCTCTCACCTTGTGCTTGTGAGCATCTTGGTGTTTCTCACATCTCCTATCATTGCATCTCTATTTCATGATTTGAGTTTTCCTCTTTGAGCGAGGATTGCTTTTATCACTTCATATTTGCTTACTTTTTTCAGTTTCTCTATCTATCTAGCTATTTGTGGAGGTGGGAACACCAAAGTAAGGGTTTGACTTAGGCAAACCCCTATACAACCCCAACATTTTCCCCTTGATCTTATGTGTGCAGGTATTGAAGATATCTACTAGCTGGAGGCTTCATTACTTAGGTGGTTGTGAGAATTTTATTTCTCAACCCTCTTTAGTTTCATCATTTACTTTACCCTATTTAAATCCTATTAATTTATTTATTTTCTTGCATTCTTAAGAGTTCTTAGCAATTTGATTGTTATTATTCATTTAGTTATTTTCTATGATATTCTCAATTTTTGGTCCTTACGAGATGCCAATGCACCTATAGGAATCCAACACGCCATGCTATTGTCCCCATTCTACACTATCATCCTTTGAATGAGAATTTGTCAGTTTGTCCATAAAACCTTTGCAACCTACTCTTTCTGATTCTAAAACTCTTGCTTTGTTCCTTGGGGTAGTTTAGGTAAGTTTACCCCTTGGGATTCTCTTGAGAATAAAGAGACTCATGAGTAGTGAATCCCCCTTCTCTATAGGACCTAAGTAAACTTAACATGTAAATAAGTCACCTAGTAATGAATTAACTAGGTACAAGACTTTATTTACACCAACAATAGGAAACCCATCCACTTCCACTTGACAAAAAAAGTCATAAGGTGTTCTGAATTGTATTGTCTCCAATCATTATCAATGGAACCCAACTCAAAAGTGTGTATAGTTTTTGTAATCACATTCCACATTGTACACTAACAAAAATTTCTCTATGCAAATTAATTTCAACAACAAACAAGAAGTAGAGATAATCTTATAATGTTGGCATTAGTACAAACCTTTATTTGTGTATTTTTGCAACCAATATAATATATTGTGGCAACAAATCAATAGGTTGCAAAATCAACTGCAATAACAAGAACCCAATGCCTCAATAGAGAAGAAAGATGTTGTCGACAGTGGTGTTGCTTCTTCAAGCAATTCAATTGAAAAGGATAGTAAAGACAAAATTACTTTGAATAAAAGTGTTATTCCCCCTCATGTGTCACAAAATAGTGTTGTAGAAAAGAAAGATGTTGGTGTTCCTTCTTCTAACAATCCAACTCAAAAGGGAAAAAAAGACAAAAATTCATTAAAGAAAAATGTTGAGCCCCCTCATGTGTCACAAAACAATGTTGGATCTAAATAAAAAATTCTTGTCAAAGCCCATCATGAATACAATACCTCTCAATCATCCCATTGTTGAATCTCCACCTAGTGTGCATGTCTAGGAGGCAATAAAACCCAACAAACATCATATTCGTCTATGATACACATGTTGTGAACTTTCATGTACCAAATTCTTCCAAGCCTATCAAATTTGTTTCTCTGTATCCAAAACAACAATCAAGTTGAATCTTCAACTATTGGTAAACCATATGAAAATGATAAGTTTTCATGTCATTCAAAATCAACTTGTACTAAAACCTATCAAGTCCAAACATTTTGTCACTATGGACATTTACAATAACTCCCATAATTGTTTTGATTTATTTCCTTGTCTACCATATGATTGAAAAACACATTTCACAAAGAAATGTTATGTCAAGTACAAGCCTACAAAATCAATGAGGCATATGCATTTTGAATGGATAGATCATTCTAGACAGAAAACTAAGACTCACCTTTTTTAAAATTATATGCGAGAGTCCTATTCACCATTTTATATCATGGCTCATCTAATCCTAATTTGGATGTTGTTGAATACATGGAAAATTAGTTAAAGCAAGACAACATTAGATAATGAATGAAAATAAAATGTATACCTCAAACAATCTCCATCCTCCTAGATGAGTTGAAATAGAATGTACCCTAGTTCTATTTGTTTCGCTCTTATGAAAATTATAAGATATGAATTTCTCAATAAACTAGCACAACCTTGGTATGATTTCAAATGAGATAGAAAAATGACAGCATAAAGGTATTATAGCAAACTTGGATATGATGAAGGATGGGGACCTCTAGTTATAGAGTTTTCAAGAGGAAAAATCAAGGTCTAGGATAGATTGATGATGGATGGCTAAGATTAAATGAGTTCTCCAAGCATGGTACTCGTAGAAACATTAAGATTCCAATTTATTTAATCATGGTACTTTGAGAAACATCAAGACTTCAAGTTCTTTGAGTGTACTACTAGGAGACTTCTCAAATTATCCAATGAGAATTTGTCATTGCAAAATACTATTAAGTGCAACATCTTGTTGTAGCATCTCAAAAATCATCCAAACACCTAAGATTGCACACTTCATTTTGGTTTTTGATGACTATGCATGGAACAATATCATTATATAACTTCATTTTTGAAAAAAAAAATCCTCCCATAGGAGCATTTTTTGTGCCAACATGTGTCTTCATTTGAAACCATTGTGGACAAGTGGTTCATATTTTCAACTTCATAGAAAATCAAGTCATTCAATGCATGATTCAACATGTTTTATTTAATCATGGAAAAAATCAACTTGTGTTATCCACCTTTTAGTCTACACACAACGTATTTGGAAAAAATTCGGACTACTTGTGGGCACCATCATCCTTGATTCTCCAATTTTCACTTATAACAATGACAAAAGATAGAAGTTGAACAACCTTCTACAAATTTCATCACTCAAAATACAACGGTGGTGGAATTTTTCACAACAAACAAGTGGATTGTTTTCTCAAATGGGATATAAGATCATAGAAAGTTGACTCAACTTGAGAAAACAAATACATATCTAACTACCAAGTCCATATATTGGTTCTTGAGAAACTGTAGGAGTGAATCACTCAAGAAAAACCCTCTTCAAGACACTAGAGCTTCATATCAAGCAAATGAGGTGTCATAAGAAAGTTTCCCAATATGTAAAACAAATAATAGTTTTACCACTACCCCTAAAAATTAGGGTGGAGTGTAACAATATTGTACATAATCCTAAGATTAGTAGAATAATATATGATATTATGTATTTCCTAACTATACTAGAAGCTTAACAATCATCTAGAAGACAAACTATTGTCATTTTCATATTCATAAATATATATATTTTGATTGAGATTAATGGTAAGTGTTTTCATTGAATATTTTTTCTATTTTTCCAAGTCTCATTCATTTATCAACCTTTTCTTATATCGGATTCTCTAGTGTAACACATGGCTATACCTTTAATCACCTTGTAATGACCCTTAGTTAAATATTTATGTAAAATAATTAGACCTAGAATAACCCTAATAGTTATACTAGACACTTATCAATATACTACGATAGATTTGTATTAATCTCATATGAAGCCAAATATTGGAGTACAATAGAAAATATGCATCTTCAACACAAATGTAATCTCTAATTGAAATTTCCTACAAAGAAAAAAGGGGTTTCATCCTCAAATCAAACAAGTGAATACAATTGCTTGTGTCAGCAAATTAGGATTCATTGATATGATTCCCATTAGATGAAACTAGTGAAATTGTATGTATTATATATGGGATGAAGCCCTAGTGTAGGTCCACACATGTGGAGATTAATTTGAAAGTTTCCTACCAATTTATATTCAAATTTGAGTCCATTAATGATATCATTTTCATGTGGAGAGTAAATGGGTACCTAACATGGCCTAGTAGCCAAGACCCGTAATAATCATTTTAATCTTTTGCATCTTTGCATAATAATCTACTCCCTAGGTTGCACTTAATGGGGGTATTGGTGTGAATAAATGTCTTTCACCTATCCAATTCCTAGCAAGGGGACATATTCACATGTTAAATTTATTTGGGTTCTAGATGTCCTTCTAGAAGTCTTAGTTGTCTAGATAAAATCTTATCCTATCTTATCTTTTTGACTTTTTTGTCAAATAATTTGTCTCATAACATAGGATTAAGACACATGTCACAAAATTATCTAATCCTATCTCTCACCTTTCCTTTATAAGTAATGCCTCTCATGTACAAATTAAATACAATTGCAATCTTGAGTATTGCATATTACCTATATTATCTTGCATCAATTATTACAAATTGTAGTGTCATAAAATTGCACCCATTGGCAATTTCACACTTGTGCATTTGGCCCGTTGCATTTATGGTACCTTGTGAAATTAATGACAAATACCTATGATTTGGAATTTCACAATTCTAACTTTATAGGGGACAATGACGAAGCGTTAGCAGTCTGTCCACCTCATTTCTTGTGAAAGTTTGAGTAGGATGCCTGCATGATGCACACACATATGTGCAGTGCACTAGTGTCCCCAAACTTTATGAGTTTCAAATGAGGGAATCTCACATCAATTCGCCTATGAGATGCGTCATTATGGTAGAATTGTGAGTATAATGGATCTTCCCACCCATGCAACCTCACAAAAATCTTCTTTTCACTCTTTCTCTCATTCATTCTCACCCTCTCTTGTTTGATCTTCCACATATTTCTCTCTTGCTCTCCACAGTGAAGCTCTACTAAATTATTATCTCATGAATAGCCAAGGCTCTCTTGCAAGCAAGCACTTCTCATCTTTCAAGCCAAGAGGGAGCCATGGGCTGTTGGTAATGCTCTCTTGTCTACTTTTGTCTTGTCTATTTGCAACTATCTACTTGTCTCATCTATTTTATTTTCGATAGGGGCTCTCCTCCATAGTGGGGTTTATTTCTATCACACATCTCATCTATAGAATTTTATGTCCTATCTATTTCTATCTATTTGGATATCCATGGAGGTGGAAATGCCAAAATGGGGGTTTGATTGAGGAAAGCCCTAAAACAGCCCCAACACTTTTCCTCATCCTTTCCGTGTGCAGGTTTCTAGATTTGAAGAGTTGGGTATTCGTAGCTTTTAGGTTCTTACCTCTTGGTTTAATAGGGACAACAACGCAACGTGCAAACTTCCTTGCAATGTGTTGTCATCCATTGGCCACGACTCTATCCTTCTAAGGGTAGAATTCGTAAGTCTTTATCTTTCTATATTTGTAATCAGTATTTTGTGGTTCTTTACTAGATTCTATTAATTTACAATTTTATCATTCTAGCTTAGTATTTTGTTTAATTAAGTTATTGCAATATTCTCTCTTTCACACTTTGTCAGTTGAGCTTGTACTTTGAGGTAATCAAGGGCTATTCACTCCATGTAGAATCTTTGTTGTCCTAAAGACTTGGTAGTAGCGAATCCCCTTCTTTAAATTTTGGTGAACCCAACGTGAACAAAATTATGTTGGATCTTTTTCTTCAAAACTTTGATGTTTTTGATAATTCATTTTCTAAAGAATATTTGGCTATGTTGGATGATGCCCTAGATGATTTCTTAGAGGCATCTCCTTCTATTTGCAAATCTATTGAACAAAATTATTCATCACAACCCTCTTCTTCTTCTTCTTCGCAAGTCAAAGAATCTTTGAATGTAGTTGTAGTCTCTCCAGCCCCTCAAAATTCTAAGATACCCATCATTTATGTGACTCTAGCTAGCCCATCTCCTAAAAGAATACATTCTATTTGTGGGGTCTCATTCACAAGTGACACGTCGAACCTTTACACAAGATTCATACAATCTAGAAGGCTTCCTCTTATAGAGCGGTAGCCCATACTTACAATACTAGAAGGAATAAATAAAATTTAAATTAACCTACTTCTTTACCATCTTCTCAACCAAGTCACTCTCAAGCACGTAAACCTGTAGCTAAGGAACCTCGTGAGTATGATCTTGTAGAGAAACTTCATGTTACTCCCACTAAGATCTCACTATGGTATTTTCTTTAGACTGCTCCTATTTATCAAGGTATACTTTAGGAAGCTTTGAAAAAGATTAATTTTCCTTCTTCTATTGGCCGAAAAATGTTAATGTGTTGATGGGTCATATTCATTGGGATTCACCAAATATTATGTTCTATTTGTATGAACTCTTGCCTCTAGAAGTATAGAAGCAAATAGATCCTCTAATGATAATAATTAATATTAATAACATTGGCATTAGAAGGCTCTCATTGATACCGGTTCAGCTCTCAACGTATGTAGCATTGAATTGTTACCTAAAATTAAAATTGATGCATCTTCCCTTGTCGCATCTTCTTTGTACATTTGTGGTTTCAATAACATTGATAGTCAATCTTTAGGCACAATAATCTTTCCTTTGAGATTGGGACCCATTACCATACCCACCTTGGTTTATGTTATGTCAGGTCCTTTACCTTATAACATTCTCTTGGAAAGACCCTAGATTCATGCTTTGGGAGTTGTCATGTCTACTTTGTATCATTTTATAAAAGAAAATCCAATAATGAAGTGGTCACAATCAAGAATAACCTTGATGCTATTGACCTTTGTGAATTGGCAACTGCTAGTCGAACCTCGGTTTCTTCTACTCCTAAGAATTGTATTCCTTCATTATCTTCTAATGCATTGACATCTACTTTGGAAATGCCTATTTCAAAGGCCACTCCTAGGATAGATGTCCTTGAGGAAGACCATCTAGAAGTAGAGAATCCTAAGTCTACCCCTTCTACTTCTTTTGAATCCAATGCATGTCTTAGTGATGATTAGGGGTCCTTGGACTTTATTGAATCTTTTATTGGGGAGTAAAAAGTAGAACCCATCCACTTAGAAATTCTGACGATCTCATATACTTCTATCAAGAAATTTGATTATCCTCCTGCTAAGGAAAATGATCATGCTCTCATTAAGGAACAAGATCATACCTTTGTTGAGGAGGATAACCATTCTTCCTTGAAGGAGGCTAGTTTTTGTGTTCCCCCTAAGAATGATTATAGTGTTCCTGTAAAGGAGTAGGATACTCGTTATTGGAATCAAGCTCTTTACATTGATCCTCCTTCCTCATAGGAATTGCAAACACATTATGCCCTGGTTTTAATCTCATTTCTAAACATGGTTATGGAGGTAGCAATTGTGGACATAGTGAACAAGGTATTAAAGTCTCCATAGAGTTTAATCCTCGTAAGCATAACATGAGACTTGGATACTACCACATGAAGTCTAAAAGGAAACCATGGTTGAATGTCAACATGATTTACGTCAAGTCTCCTCCTCTTGAATTAGTTCAGCCTGAATTTATTGAAAATAAGGTAGATTCTAATGAAGTTCCTCTAGATGTTTTATCTTAGGAGGAAGCACTAGGAGAATTCTTAGGTGTGTACTCTCATTTTCCTTCTTATCACCATAAATGCCAATTCCCGCACTTGAATAAATAGGTGTACTTTGGAGAGTCCATTATGACCATTATGAGAAGGATCATTTATCTAATGTGGATGATGATACTCCTATAACTCATCCTAAAGACAATAATACTCTCCTTAACGGGGAGACTTCTAATTTTTTCATGGATCCTAAATCTTCTGAAAAAGTAATTAATATTGGAAAATGCCTTTCTTCAAAAGATTCTAAACAACATTATGATCTATTGCATTATCATCCCGATATTTTTGTTGGGTCATATGATGACATACCTGGTATTGATGACTTTGTGGTAGTTCACAATATCGTTCTATATACCAATGCTAAGCCCGTTAAATAAAAGATCTGAAAGATGAATCCCAAGGTTGCTTTATTAGTCAATATAGAGATAGAAAATCTCCTAAAAGCTAGTTTTATCCATCCTATTGACTACTTGCCTTGGATATCAAATATCATCATCGTTAGTAAACCTGATGGTCATATTCATATTTGCATAGATTTTTGTGATCTCAATAAGGCTTCTCTTAAGGATGATTTCAAATTGCCTAATATTGATATGATTGTGGAATTGATTGCAGGCCATGCCTTATTGCCCCTTATGGATGGTTTCTCAAGCTATAATCATATTCATATTAACTCATAAGATCAATATAAGACAACCTTCACTATCCCTTGGGCTACCTTCTGTTACATGGTCATGTCATTTGGGTTAAAGAATTCTGGAGGAACTCACCAACAAGCGATGACTTATCTTTCGTGATTTTATTCACAAGATTTTAGAAGATTACATTGATGACATCTTGGCTAAGTCTGTGATTCATCAAGATCACGTTAAAAATCTTCATCTTATCTTTGAGATGCTTTGAATCTATAAAATGAGACTAAATCCTCTTAAGTGTGTCTTTAGCATAGATGTCAGAAAGCTTTTAGGATTTATCATCTCTCAACATGGAATCAAAGTTGACACAAATAAAATTGATGTAATTGTTAACATGCCTCCTCCAAAAAACATCTCTCAACTATGTAGTTTGTAAGGGAAGATTTAGGTGATTCATAGATTTGTACCTCATTTGTTTGATTGTACCCTTCCATTCACGTGTTTGTTGAAGAAAGATGTTTGCTTCCAATGGGATGATGAATGTGAAAAGGCTTTTGAGTCAATAAAAAGTTATTTGGCCAATCCTCATATCTTGATGTCGACTATGCAGGATTGGCCCTTTTTTCTTTTTATCTCTACATCTCCTCATGCCTTAGCAGCTTTATTGGCTCAACATGATGATGATGGTAAAGAAAGAGTGGTCAACTACATTAGTCATATTCTAGTTAATTATGAAACTTGATACTCTTCCATGGAGAAGAAATGTCTTGCTCTTGTTTTTGCAATGCAGAAGTTACAACATTATCTTCTTCAAGATGAAACTCATGTTATTATAAAATGTAGTCTCCTTAAACATTTGTTCACTAGAACCGATCTTTCAGGAAGGTTGGCGAGATGGGAAATGTTACTCTTTGAGTTCAATATCAAATTTGTAACTCAGAAAAAGATTAAGGGTCAAGATGTTGTTGATCAATTATCAAAAGCTCCCTCATATTACTCCTTCCCTAATCTAGATTTATTTATAGATGAAAATATACTTGCATTAGACCATGAGTCTTTATGGGAGATGTACTTCAATGGATCGAGATGTAAAATTAGCTCTAGGGTAGGTGTAGTCTTAATCTCACTCGAAGGTAAGTTGGTTCCTCTATCCTTTCGATTAGAATTTTATTGTACTAATAACATCACTTAGTACGAAGCCATTATTGCTAGCTTGCATGTCGTGATGGCATTTAGTTATTTTGAACTTATTGTAAATCAAATAATGGGAATGTATCAGGATAAGTAGAATAAGCTATCTCAGTATTAGAATTCGGTTATATCCTTGCTTGATCATTTTTCTTCTTTCGTGATAGATAGTGTTCCTAGGAGATAAAATCGACACACACATGCAATGGCAAGTGAAACCTCCCTTATGTCTTCGGACGATGGTGTAGAAGAGTACCACTTTGTGGTCCATGTTCTCCATTCTCCTACTATCTTAGATCAACCTAAACCTGATAGTCATCTATGTGTACATGTGGACTCAAGGCATGGTATTCTCACATCTATAATTATTTAAAGACTAGAAATTTTCCTGACAAAGCGACTAAAAATGATTACACTTGGATATGAAAAATTTCATGTTGGTATGTTATTCTTTCTAACATTACTTATCGAAAATCTTATAATGGTTTTTAACTTTAGTGTCTCACTGACTGAAATACCCCTTTTCCTTTGAGAAGCTTATTCAAGGTTTTAGGGTGGAAATTTTGATGGTAAATCCTTAATACATAAATTGATTCATATGGGATATTATTGGCAAGCAATGGAGTAGGATTCCTTTTCCTTAAGAAATGCCCTCAATGTCAACAACACAAAAATTTCATTTGAGCTCTTGCACAAGAGCTTAAAAATCAAACCTCTCCTTGGCCATTTGCAAAATGGGGGTTAGATATTATCAAAAAAATATCACCTCCTTCTAAAGGAAATATCTTTATCATTACTTCTACTAATTACTTTATGAAATGGGTCAAAGTTGTTCCACTTTGATCGATGAACATTGAACCAATCTGTAGGTTTATTTTTAACATCATTGTTCATTTCAGATTGCCTTCTACCCTTGTTTCTAATAATGGTTGAAATTTAGAAAAAGGCCCATTTCATCCTAGGTTCTTTGTATTTAAGACCTAGTCCCACTTCCTAGGAGATGTATGATATCCTCACTAAGAAGAGTGCTATGCCCTTAATATTAGTGTACATCGGGTTATGAATAATCAGATTGTAGCTATCTTAAACTCCTAATTAAGTCATGTTATCATTATTATATTATTATTTAGTTGGTTAGGTCAGCCTATGGATTATATAGTGGTGTCTTAGTCGGCCTAGGTGATATCCTAGGCATAAATAGGTATATATAGGAGGTTGTGAGTCTTATTTCGTCATCATGTTGTGAAGCGTGTTCTCATTAGAGATATTTGGAGGTTTTACCCCTCAAAGTGGCTTGTTATTCTTAGTTATTATTAAGTATTTGCAACATATTTCATATCATATTCTTCTATTGTGCAATTTATTTCACTACAAGTGGTATCAGAGCATGATCTTGGCACCATAGAGGCAAGGTTTTTTTCTCAATATTGGAGACAATTTTGGGAAGAGCATATCTTTCATATTTTGGAGATTTTTTTTCTAATTTTTAAAGGGTTTTTGAATAACATACTAAAGAAGCTACAGTCCATATTTCAAAGGAATTGGAGTAGAATTGAGATAATTATTGCAAAATTAGGGTTTCTACACAATTTATTTGGAATTTTCATATCTCTCACATCTTATTGAATTGGAGCCTAATTTTTATTGGGTTTTTGAAGAAATATTAAAAGAGATTACAGTAAAAAGTTTGGAGAAATTATAGTAGAAATATGCAAGTTATTGAAAAATTAAGGTTTCCACAAATATCACTCTCAAGGCTACAAATTTGCTTATTTCTTGGAGATTTTTCTAGGTGATAGGTATTTTGGCCCTAGTAAGTTATAGTAAATTTTTTAGAGAATTTAAGTCTCATTTGTGTGATTTATTTCAAAATTATTCATGCCCACCATGACGGGGCCTACGACAAGGGGAAAAAAGAATGTTGTCACTATGAGGAAGACTCCTAATAAGGATGGGGTAACAATAGAGGATATTACTCCTAATGAGGAAATCAGTAAGGTCAAGGAAGAAATTTCCTCAATGAAGATGGAAATGTTTGACCTAAGAGGAGATATATCAGATATACGAAGCATGTTAAGCGCCTATATGAATGAACCAAGAAAGGAGTTCTCAAGCAACCAAGGCGAAAATTCCAAGTCAGCTAACATTGACACAAGTTTTAATACTCCTGTGGGATCTAGAAATTTGTTTCCAAAGGTGGATATGTGCAATTTCGATGGAAAATATCCTCTAACATGGATAAACCAAATGGAGAATTTTTTTGAAGTACATCAAATCCCAAATGAACAAAAGGCCACGATGGATTCCCTTTATCTAGAACCAGATCAATTCATTTGGCATCGTTGGATTTGTACTCATCAAAGGAAAAATGGTCTCACTGTCTCATGGTCAATTTTTACAGAGGAACTCCAAGCACAATATAGGAATACCGTGACAGACAACTTCTTCAACTAGCTTGCTAAACTTCAACAAACAGGAATAGTTAAGGATTATATTCAACAATTCCAAAATATTTCCCTAAGAGTGGATACAATTACGGAGGAGAACTTGAATGATTTATTCTTGGGGGGTCTCAAGGATCACATTCAACATGAGGTACACATGTTTAGTCCTAGCTCTATAAATGAGTCTTTTATCTTAGCACGTAGGGTAGAGGAGAAGTATTTGATTCCTAAGAAGCAAGGGGCTAATGTGACAAGAGAGAAAGGATATTCAACACATTCTCTTCCCCAACCTACTAGGTTGACTCCACAACAAATTAAGGAGAAAAGAGAAAAAGGGTTGTGTTTCAATTGTGATAGCAAATACAGTCGAGGAAATAAATGTAATGAAAAGAAATTGTTCTATATTGAAGGTCCAAGTGAAGAAGAAGAGGAGGAACCCATATTAGAGGATGAAAGGGAGTCAAATGAGGAATTGCATGATTCTCAACCAATCATTTCTTTCCATGTACTCTCAAGTTTCAGTGCTCCACAAATTCCCAAGGTGGTGGGGTTCTTAAAGAAGCAAAAAGTAACAGTATTGATCGACTCAAGTAGTACTCATAATTTCATCAACAAAAAGTTAGCTAGTCGTCTAAATTGTTTTATTTATCCAACTCCAGCATTTTAGATTTTTGTTGCAGATGGTGGTACAGTTAGTTGTTCAGGGAAGTGTCATAGCATTAAATTATCCATGGGATATTATCAACTTGATACCCCAATGTATACAATATCCATGAGTGCAACATATATTGTTTTAGGAGTACATTGGCTTACTACATTGGGAACAATTGAGATGAACTTCCAAGAACTATTCATGAGATTGAATCAGAAGGAAGTGTAGTAGAGCTAAGGGGGTTGAAGGAAAAGTCCCCATAGATGGTAAGCTCTCATCAAATGCAAAAAAAATTTAAGAAAGGAATGGATGGATTTGTGGCCCAACTATGAGCATTAGAAGTCTCTCAATCTAATGCTCCTACTTATCCAGATTTACAAGTTATAATTGATATTCACTTAGTTGTTCTTGGATATATGCCTAAAGGGCTTCCTCCTAAGAGGGATCATGATCATGCCATACAGTTAGTTCCAGGGAGCCAACCACCAAACATTAGGCCTTATAGGTACCCACACATACAAAAGAGTGAGATAGAAAAAATTGTTGAGGAGATGCTAGAGTCAAGAATTATTAGGCATAGCTAAAGTGCTCACTCCTCACCTGTGGTGTTGGTACGTTAGAAGGATAAAACTTGGTGCATATATCTAGATTATAGAGTGCTCAACATGTACACCATTAAAGATAAGTTCCCTATTCCATTCATTGATGATTTTCTAGATGAATTGAATGGAGCTATGTATTTTACCAAGTTAGATCTTACACTAGTAGAATTTGGCAAATAAATGACTACGTGATTAAAAATTTTAGTCACATGACTAAAACTTTTATTCACGTTACTAACACTAGTAGTATTTGGAAAATAAATGACTAATTTGGTCATTTATAAGTGACTAATTTGATTGGGTAAAAGCACAACTAAATGACTAAATAAATGACTAATATGAGACAAATAAAAATGACTAAATAAATGTGCTCATTATTAAGAATTTTGCCATAATTTTCATTTTAATAAACATACTCTAAAACCTTCGTCAAGACCTTATTTTCAATTGTAGCCTGCCATAATTAATAATAAAATATTGCAAATAAAATTACTAATAAATATTTTTTTTGTGGTGTCATCATATGAACACCAAAGTTTCTTCTAAATTGACGAAAAACCACCAAATTATAAAAATTAATTAAAACTATAAGAGAACCTAAAAAACTAAAACCCAAAAACCTTGAAAAACAAAAAAATAAGCAAAAGGAAGAGAAAAAACAAAAGATAAGAATAAGAAACCAAATAATCTAAGAGGAAAAAGGACCAAATTTTTTTTATAAGCATAATTTTCATTTTAATAAACATACTCTAAAACCTTCATGAAGACCTTATGTTCAATGTAGCCTGCCAAAATGGAGCAGCGAGTCAAAACCTTATTTTCAAGGTAGCTCTCCAAAAGGAAGAAGTCAAGCACGACGCCTAATTTTGGATTGCAACCTTTGCACATTTTTCTGCATTGGACACGATTTGTGCAGAATCTTGTGGTAAGTCACTTTCAATGGTTTCAATTAATTTTATTTTTCAAATTTCTATGCAATCGAGCCATATGATCCATTCTTTTTAATAATTTTGCTAGCTTCTTGTTGACTAACAGTGATTATGTTCTTTTTTAGGCTAATTATGGAAAATAAGATCCATCTTGCGTTGCAAAAGTTAAGGATTTATATAGAGAACTTGGAATCGAGGTATGTTTATTATTTTATTTTCTGATATGAGATGTTAAAAGTGATCTTTTCTTTTCAAAGTTTCCATTGTTGAATTGCATAGTTCACAGGAGAACTTACTTTTATCTATAAAAATGATATTAAGGGACATGTAGATTGAGTTTTCTATACAAATTTCAGAATTTGAACTCTTAAAATTAGCTTCCACTTTTTGAAGGGGCATGCAAATCACTTTTGAATTTGAGTGTAAAAAATAGAGTAGCACGTAAAGAAAAAGTATGAACAATAATATAGTGAAAAGTGACTCTTCTATCTACCATGTAGAGTACAATGAAAGGAGTGCAGGGATGGTAGGGGTTTAACATTTATAGTGCAGTGGAATAGTAGTTCAGTTGTATAGTAGATTCCATCCTACTTTGATTGAGAACTCTTACTGAATTCCCAAAAATAAGAGTTCCTAAATGACGCCAATAGATATTATAAATAGAAAACAAAAAACAATATTTTCATATAAAAACAACAAGAGCTGATTCATAGGCCCTATGAAAATTTCTAACTTTTTTGCTCCCCTTTGATACTTTTCTGCATACTTACAAATTGTGTCTCCATGATTAATATGGAATAGAAGGGTTGAAAGGGAACATGTTAGTATTTTCCATTTATTGGGAAATAAAGAGTTTGAAGTGACTAAAAGAATCAAATGTAGCTCTTTATTCTAGATGCTTTATTCTCATTCGGTTACTAATATATCCAGATATAAACCATGATGACTTAAATCGGAACTAGAAGAAATCTCATGAAAACTACAAGAAGAGATTGGTGATTAGATGAATCGTGGAAATGAAACCAACTCCATAAGCCACAACAAACAAAATATACAATGCAAATGAGAATATAGGCCTTCAAAGGAGTTGTCATGGATAAAGAATCATCCTCCCTTAGATCTCTTGTGAGAATGCCTAAAAGCTCTTCAGTTATCCACAATATCCACATGCTATGAGCTCTTATTCAAATATTGTGCATAGTTCTTCTCAGTTTATTCAATTTGGTGTTATTATTTTTATCCTATGATTTAGGCTTCAAACCAATCCCTCTCATTAGTATTTGTCTTCTAGAATTGTCTAGAAGAGGGTAATCAAAATCAGTACTGGAATATCTGAAAGTTTAAGATCATTTCCCTCAAACTGAAGCTTTGTTCTCGACAAACCAGAGCTGAGACAAGCTAAGAACTAGTGGAAGGGAAGTTGAATGAAAACTGAGAGCAACTAAAAGCCTTCCTAAGAAAAGTGCCCTTTCCACTATAACTGTCGGTTCTAGTGTCTCCTTGTTCATTTTTTCTAGCATCTCCTCATTTTTCATTTCTTGATAGAGAGCTTCTAAACGATGTGCAAGATGTTCTTCAATCTCAACAATCAATGTTGAGATAAAATGGAAGCATTTCTCTTACAAATAAGGTGTTAAATCATTTATCCTTGAAGGAGATTTATGTGCATGAAGAAAACTTAGGAGGTCTTCCAGAATATTCTTGGACCCCTCATCTATGGTATATTTTATTTGACTAACCTTAGTTCCAAAATAAATGTTAAGGAGACCAAACCAACCTTCATCATTTGTCATCATAAATCTAAAACTCAACCCAGGTAAATTGACACTTTTTAGGTCCCCTCTCTTAATAAGCCAGCCCTCACTAGTAGTTAATTTGTGCAAATGGGTTTCAACATCTTTGTATCTTTCCAAGGTCGTAACAATGGCTTCAAGTCATTTACCCACGTTAACTCTAGTTGACCTCTAGCCTCATGCTCTTGTTTCAATTTAGTTTCTTTCCAACCCTAAAAATCACATACTAATAAATGGTAAGCCTTGAAATCATGGAACAAAAAGTTACAAGAGACAAAGCAAGCATACATCATTAAAATTGTGACTTGCAGCAGTAAAAGAAAAGAAGTAGTAGTGAGTTTGATATACAATCAGAAAAGGGCATTTTATGAGGTTTTCTTAAGGAAGCAAATTAAAAATTAAATAAAATTATGCTTCAAATTCCATTTAAATGTTCAGTTGTATAGTAGATGTCATCCTACTTTGTTTGAGAACTCTTACTGAATTCCCAAAAATAGGAGTTCCCAAATGACGCTAATAGATATTATAAATAGAAAACAAACAACAATATTTTCATATTAAAACAACAAGAGCTTATTCATAGGCCCTATGAAAATCTCTAAGTTTTTGGCTCCCCTTTGATGCTTTTTTGCATACTTACATACTACATCTCCATGATTAATATGGACTTGAAGGTTTGAATGGACACATGTTAGTCTTTTCCATTTATTGGGAAATAAAGAGTTTGATGTGACTAAAAGAATCAAATGTAGCTCTCTACTCTAGATGATGTATTATCATTTGGTTATTAATATATCTAGATATAAACCATGATGACTTAAATCGGAACTAGAAGAAATCTCATGAAAACTGCAAGAAGAGTTCAGTGATTAGATGAATCATGGAAATGAAACCAACTCCATAAGCCACAACAAACAAAATATGCAGTGCAAATGAGAATACAGGCCTTCAAAGGAGTTGTCAAGGATAAAGAATCATCCTCCCTTAGATCTCTTGTGAGAATCCCTAAAAGCTCTTCGGTTATCCATGAAATCCACATGCTATGAGCTCTGATACAAAGATTGTGCATAGTTCTCATTTTATTCAATTTGGTGCTATTATTTTTATCCTATGATTCAGGCTTCAAACCAACCCCTCTCATTAGTATTTTTCTTCCAAAATTGTCTAGAATATTGATGTTTTAGCTGCGGGAGATATCCTTCTCTAAAAATTGAAATAATAAATGATATATAAATATTATTTTAAAGGCCGAACCAAGATGAAAAGTCACCTTGGTTCTTGAATGAGGCTGACCCTTGTGAAGGGTCACCTTTCTTGTGAAGAGGCACCTTACTTTGTATATATGGAAGTAGATGCTCACGCATTTGATGATCAATTTTATTCTAAAGAAAAATTCACACTTATCAAGGAGTCTGTGCATCTACAATAGATCATATTATTGCATAAATTAGATCAACATTAATGAGAGATCATATAATTGTGTATTTTCATCTAAGTGAGATGTGATTCTTTATTTTATTATATTAGCCTTATGTGTGGCCAATATTGTAAGAAGATTTTTGCTCCTTTAAATTCAATATATAAGAGAGATATTTTGGCTGGGTTTTTCTCCCTCAAGGAGGATTTTCCAAGCATAAATTATGTGTTCTTTGTTCACTATGTTGAATTTTTTGTTAATTTGCATTTCTGATTAAACAACAACATAAAAGGGGGTAATCAAAATCAGTAGTGGAATATCTGAAAGTCAAAGACCCTTTCCCTGAAACTGAAGCTTTGTTCTCGACAAACTAGAGCTGAGATGAGCCAAGAACTAGTGGAAGGGAAGTTGAATGAAAACTAAGAGCAACTAAAATCCTTCCTAAGAAAAGTGCCCTTTCCACTATAGATGTCGGTTCTAGTGTCTCCTTGTTCATTTTTCTAGCATCTCCTCATTTTTCATTTCTTGATAAAGAGCTTCTGAAAGATGTGCAAGATGTTCTTCAATCTCAACAATCAATGTTGAGATAAAATGGAAGCATTGCTCTTGCAAATAAGGTGTTAAATCATTTATCCTTGAAGGAGATTTATGTGCATGAAGAAAACTTAGGAGGTCTTCCAGAATATTCTTAGACCCCTCATCTATGGTATCTTTTATTTGACTAACCTCAGTTCCAAAATAAGCGTTAAGGCGACCAAACCAATCTTCATCATTTTTCATCATAAATCTAAAACTCAACCCAGGTAAATTGACACTTTTTAGGTCCCCTCTCCTGACAAGCCAACCCTCACTAGAAATTAATTTGTGCAAATGGGTTTCAACATCTTTGTAACTTTCTGGAGATGTAACTTCAAGGCATTTACCAACCTTAACTCTCTCACATAGATCTACAAATCCATCAGCTATTATTTGTTTCATCCTACTAACAAATAGGCTTTCAAAAAGTTCATCCCACAGACTCTTTGAGTGCTTCAAAATAATCTCACACACGCATTCTCATGGAAACTCAACATTTGAACCAAAAACTATTTTTAGCCACTCCAAGCTCCCTTCAAATGCATCCAGACTGTCCAATGTTTTTTTATCAATGTCACATTCTCTGCAAGTTCCTTGCCACCTTTCACAAGATCAAGCAAATAATTTCCCCCAAGCCTATCTGTAGAGAGAATATCATCTGCACATGTCTTAATCCATGCTAAGTAATACTTTGATATAAATTCACTCAGGAAAATCATCATGGTAGCTTGTAGCTCCTCTCTATGAGATTTCCACAACTGCACTTCATTGTCTGGGTTTGGAGTCCCACCAAACAATTGTGATTCGGGTGGCACTGCCAACAGTCTTATAAAAAAGAGGCAAATCGTTTAGAACCTCCAAGAAGAGTTCCCTAGCCTAACATAGTGTTACTTGTATGAATCTTACCACATTATAGAAACTGGAACTGACTTCCCTAACCTTATCAATCTATCGGTTGGATGTGTCTTTTGGTTCCAGCGATGCGTGAGGATCTTCTATTGGTAGGACGAGGTCTCCTATTCCCACAATGGTCTGATGAGGATGTCGTTAGTGGAGTTCATGCCTATTTTTTGGATTTGCGTGGTGGTTCCAATGACATGCCAATGTTGTTGGTACTCATGGTCTAAGTCAACACCAACAAAACTAAGGTTTTGCTCTTCTTGTGTTGAAAGGATAAGAAGTAGATAAGCTTCATATTTAGTTGAACCCACTTGAGATAGTCTTTGAAAAAAAAATTGTGGGGCTTGATTTCACTAACAAATGGAAAATGAAGATGCTCATAGCTCAATTGAGGACCAAATCACACCAACTAAGATGTGATATGGGTGTTGAAAACCAATCTAATTGATCTTTTTATGGCTCTATGTGTAGCCTTGTTAAACTTGCTAGATAATTCGACCAAGAATGATTCAATAGGATTTGGTTTGTTTGTGAGGAGTTCTAGAAAAAAAAAAATCTTCCACTATAATCAAATTTTTCATAAGCTTTATCTAGTACAATATGCTCCCACCTGTTATGTGGTTGGTTAAATCCTTTTCCAAAGCATTGGTTCCTTGCCCCATTGGATTTTTAATTCTTTGTTACCTTGGTTGAGTTCTTGAGTTGCGTTAATGGAAAATTAGTTCATCACATTTATGTGAAGGCCAAGAACTTTTCCTCTACCTTCACTTTTTTATTATATTCTTTCATTGACTTGTTATAGGAGGTTATATTTCATTTAAGTGATTTGATCTTGTTTGTTTGATGATTGGATAATGGTCCCATAATCTTGGTAGACCGACACAATGGGTTCAATATACATATATTGATTTGCCAAAAAGGTCTCTATTGTTAGCATGGGCATCTCCAACATGGAGCCTAATAGCAATCAGGAGCACCATTCAACCTCACTTAGACAAATTTCATAAAAAATAGGCTTTAATCTCTCAATTCCTTCAATCCTTAAGCACTGTAGACAAGATATAAAACCATTTTCAAATACACTTTAATGAATTCTAAAACATATCCCAAATTCACCATAGGTTGTTTTGGAACAACCTACAAATTGCATTTGCTTTAAAGTCTTTAAAGCCTTTTCAACATATCTAATTTGTGTATATCCTGCAATTATTGTAGTCCATGAGACCACATTTCTTTGAGGAATTTTGTCGAACACTTCAAGTGCCTTGTCTATGCTCCCACATTTAGCATACATGTTGGTGCAGGAGCACCTAAGCTTCCATTTTCAAATTTGAAGGCCATTGCATCTTAGTAGGTCATTTTAGCATTTGAGGAGGTCATTTTATGTTAATTAGGTATTTTGAGACCATTCACTAACAATTAGGATGATTTTAGAGTCAACTGGGTAAAAGAGACAAAGTTGCAAAAACCTTGTAAAATTGCAAACTATCAAAAGTTGTTGCAGGTTATTTTTGTCAAGTTTTGCAGAATTGCTAAATATAGTGCAACATGACAAATTTTGCAGGTATGAGGAAAATAGATGCTCCTCCATCGAATCAATGACTTGTAACTATTGGGAAACATAGATCAGCTTGTTAGTTCTCAAAAATGTTGGTTGAAAAACCATAAGAGGTTGCCAAGCTCTTGGTATGTTTTAGGCTAACGAATAAGGCCAAATGATGTACTTCAACCTTCTTCTCTTTAGGCTCTACCAAACCTAGGTGGGTATACCTATGCAAATGGAGAAAACTTAGACTATTTGTTTCCTACTTGAACAATCTATCCACAATGGTAATTGAGAGTGGAGAGATGTAATCCTAATTTGGTATAAATTGTATAAGCAATATCAAGGTGAAATTTAATACGTTCAGTTAATAGATGTGAGGTTTTGAAAAAAAATTGATAAAACTAAATGATGAAATGGATAATAAGGAAATATAAAACCAGAGACAACTAGATAATTGAATATTTTCAACAAACAATTGATACCAATATAAAGCCACAGAATCAGATATCTTTCATTGATTTCCTCAAAATTACATCTGCAACATAGTCTTTTGAAATGGAAACATTATGGAAGATTTTTGTAGTCTATCTATCCCTATTTGCCTACTATCTTCTCCTATATCCTTCTTTTGGTCCTGGTTTCTCTTATATACATGAGAGGCAACAAGCTTCAGACCAAAAGACATGACTCTTGATAACAAAACATGATTTTGAACTTAATTTAAGAAACTAACACAATCATAAACATGTGTACCAATCTGTTAATCTCTAAGTAAAATCTCGTGGTCATCTAAGACCTGTTCAAAGCTTTTACTGTATGATAGGGTCCACATCATTACCACTGACCGATTATGACTGTTGCTTAGTTGTGCTTGGATTATCCACTACTTGATTTATAAACAGATTGAAAGATGAGAGGTGATCAATGTACCCCTATTTTGCATGAGTGTCGACATTGGATATGACCTTCATATCATACTCCATGTGCATGAATTTATTAATTTGTTTATGAGTAATTTGCAAGACCATATCCTCATCGTTGATCTCCTGCAATGCAATTGTTAGAAACTTTGTAAAATTTTCTTTCCAATCATCCCTTTCTCGAAGATTCCCCGTATCATCATGGAGTGCAGGAACCAAATTAAAACAACCGAGGTCTTCTTTGAGTCTTTGTTGATATTGGTTGTGGGATCTCACCAAGTCACTATATCTTTGTAGTGTTTGGTCTTTCAGGATCTATTTACCCAGAAGTTCCTTCTTTTTATCAATCATTCTTCCTTGTAATTGGACATTCTCCTCTAGTGTTGATTGTATTTGTTTAAATACACCCCAATAATCATCGACTTTCTTTATCATCTTATTAAACCTCTCTTTGATTATCTTAGACACAATATTGTACTTACTGATTTTCACCTCCTTTTCTAGTGTTTTACACTTTTCTTGGGCTTTCAAATGGGAATTTTTCCAATTGGCTACATCAACTAATGCATCTAACACTCTCTTATTGTTTTTGAGCCATGGAGTGTACAATTTTGGAGCAGAAGAGGAAGATGACTTCTCCATTTGATGTGATAACTGCTTTTTCAATTTTCCATTCTCTTTGACCAATTTTTTGATTTTTGCTCTAGTGAATTTTACCACATTGACATTCAACTCTACAATTTCTAAGGGATTAGTGTCCCCAACTCTTTTGACCAAAATGTGTCCAAATACTTGATTAGGATTGTCAATCAATGTCGGCCACTTCTCATGAGGGTATAGTGACCAAATAAGAAAGGCATCCCCATCTGGATTGTATCTAGACCCTGAATATATCTTATCACTAGCTTCCTTTGATAAGTTCATTGTTGTATCCCCTCTTTTTCTAAAACTGTCAAACACAATTGTTGAGCTCATGTCCCATCCTAGTAGAAGTAGTACCCCATCCTCTTGAAGTAATTCTCTACCTATTTTAGGAGTGATGGATTGTATTTCCCTATCAACTTCCTTTTTGAATTCTTCTAAGGCATCACCTTCCTTTTCAAGAGTAATGCCTTGCTCCTTTTGTCTTATTTTCTTCCCCTTATACTCATAGACAAATGATTTGAACTTAGGAGTTTTAACAAAATCATTATCAAAAATGAATTCATGACCATCCTTGACCCTAATGTCATCAGATAACTCATCTAATGTTTCAAATTTTACAAGTTCCCAAGGGGGCTCATATTATGTAATCACAGGGGACTTTATTTGCTCCTAAGGGGGATCATATTGTGTAATCACATGGGCCTTTATTTGTTCCACTAGTTGCTCCTCTCCATCACTCTCCTCATCACTTCCTTCCACTTCACTTTTGTTAGTGGAGAAACATACATCAGGGGTGGGTTGTGAGGGTATGTGATCCAAAGGCTCCACGTCCTCAGCTTGACTGTGTGTAACTCGTATGAGATTTATCAAAAAAATATGAGGGAACCTCTTTTACTATTCCATTCATATGAGCAATAAGCTGCTCAATCCTAGCCAAGGGATCTTGTATATTAGTAAATGCTTCTCTATATGATGGGACATTCTTTCTCTTCCATTCCTCTGTGTTGGGTGAAAATTATGTAATCAACTTTTTGATAGATTACACAACTTGGACTTCAGCCACAGCTATGTGATACGTGAATCTCTCCTCTCGGAAAGGGGAGGCGCCCTTCTTACTGCTAACAGAAGCGATAGTAAAACAAACAAGTAATTACAAAATGTACATGAAACTTACAGAGTGGGGGGTGTGTGTTACATTCATCCTTCTCTCTTTTTTCAGAGAAGATGTTTACAATGCTTCACCGTTGGAAGTTTACAATTCTTGATAACCTTAAACTAACAACTAGCAGTAATACCAATATCTCTATCTCGTCAAAGTGAAGCATAGAGATACCAGAAGTGATTAATGATAAACAAATAAAGTAAAAAGGGAAAGCTCACGAAGGCACAAAGTCGTTCCGTAGCTTTTTCAATGTTGGATCTGTTGCAGATGTACCGTTCGTCATGTTAGAAGCACAAAGTCTTCTTAGACGCAACAATTCCTCGAACATCATGAACGATTACAAGCACAAAGTCTTGTAGATCATCCAACAAAAGCATAAAATAGCATGAACGATTACAAGCACAAAGTCTTGTAGATCCTTTGACAAAAGTATCCAAGAGTATGAATAATTACAAGCACAAAGTCTTGTAGATCATTCAACCAAATGATAAACAGAAATACAAATGCAATCTAAATAATAACTGTAACACAAATTTTACATAAACTACGTAGAGTCCTTCAGATTCTTCAAACTAATCACCACCAAGTAAGATCAACTCACAAAAGTATCGAATCCAATGCAAAGTTTGGCTTGCAATCCTTTTCTGTATTAATCAAATCTCATTCACAAAGCATGAACACAAAGTTTCACAAATTTGCTTCAAAAAGGGCAGCACTTCATTGCAAAACACTAAAGGATAAATTTACAATGAAAATCCCTCACATTATATAGAAAGAGGGATGAGCAAAATTAGGAAAGAGATTGAGAAAATTAGGGAGAGTTAGGTGAGCAATTTTAGGAGATCTCATCTAACTTTGACCAAAGTCAAAGTGTAATTTGTTTTCAAAATATTACATCTTTGGACTTGGTGTAATTACAATTTACAAAATGACATTTGAAAATGTCAAGAAATATTTACAAGATGCATAATGGGATGCACCGGAAATGTCTAACATTGGAGAATAGGGGGTTGCTTCATGTTTCTTCACATTGGGCACAAAAGTCTTCAAATTTCCTCCTAGTCTCCTACACGAACTTCTCATCTGGACCAACGGTGTAATCCACAATGGTGTGAATTCTCGTGATCGATCTCATGGTAGATGATTGAACCTTCTTGCACCTGTCAAGATGCATCTTCAGGTTGTCCAATGTGAGCCTTGTATCACAAATGATGTTCAACAAAGCTTTTGAGAAGTCTGAACTGTCAATCAAATTCATGATGGCTTCCTTAAAGATCTGGGATATTTCTGTGGCTGGCAAGAAGATACGATTTTCCTCAAGAAGTTGACTAGGTAACTCTTTGATACCTTTTTCAAGAATGGCGCGATGCCCGTCGACATCTTCCTGTACTTGGTGAAGATCTTCTATGAGAGATGGAACCACTTGAATTTTGTGTTTTAGTGATTCTCTTACCTCAATGAACTTTTCTTTGTTAGGAATTACCCCAACCTCCACCAATTTGTTGAGCTTTACCTGTTTCATTTTCGACCATGACAATAGGAATTTTTCCATGTCTTTGTGCTCCTGAGAAAGTACACATTTTTCTTTATCAAGCTCTGTGGTGAGCTTGGCCAACAAGGTAGTTTTCTCATCCGCAGCTAATATAATTTGAGATCCGTGTTCAATGATCTTCTCAACAAAATCATACAACACTTTTCCTTTGGAGGCGAATTTCTTAGCTTTCTTGACAGCTGGGTCTTCAATATTTACCACTATCAGCGGTTGTGCATTACTTGGAGAACCGGAAAGTCTCTTTACAAAAGTGGCATAATGCTCTGCCCTCTGTTTGTACATGTTACGAGCTTGCTCTACTTTATCCATCCTTCCAGCCAAGATATCCAAAGTGACTTGCGCATCGGCTTTCGCACTTTCATTGGTAACCTTGCCGAGCTGGACCTTTGTTACTGTGTAGTCCTCCATATTGACATCACCTTCTTCATTTGGTGGTATGCCAATTTCAACATACTTGTGGCCAGATTTATCAACGTTCAGCCTTGAGTATACCTTTGCCTTTTTCTTCCCTTTGCCTTTTGGAAGAACTATCTCTTCGAGGTCGAGTTCCTCCAGAGAAATCATTTGCTTTTTACACTTTGACACTTGAGATATTAGCCAAGGAGGAAGAAAAAAAGTGTGAACTTCTGGATTTACTGTCAATTCAGTCGCCATTGCTACTTCTGAAGTTATTGTCACATCTAAACTTACCATAGGTATCGTGACAATTGGAGAAGTGTTTGTCATCATTGATCCTGTAGTTGACACATTGAGCTGATCACGCACTGATTCATTCATGAAACGATTGAATTCATTTTCAGAAGTGATATCATACATTGGCGAAGACAAGCTAGGAATGGACGATGGCGCTCGTGCTTGGAAAATGCAATTGTTTGAATCATGAAAGTTTTGAAGACAATTTTTCTTGTCTTTGGATAGGGTTGTAATTTGCACCATCATTATTTTCACATTCAAAAGCTAAATTTTCTTTCTTTCCAAGTGATAGATCCTTTCAATGTTTGCAACAAAGCGAATGGAGAAGGCGATGTGAGGGTTACCAACACAAAAAAAATTAGAAAGAAAGGTAAGGCAGAGAATGAAAACGAAGCGCAAGAATTTTCATTGTGTGAGGATAAGATGAAAGGCGAGAATGAAGAACACACAAAGAGAGAGATATGCGAAATGGAGAAAAACGCGGATGAAAACAGAAAACAAAAACGCGTAGGAGTAAAAACGCGAATGGAGAGAAGGAATGCGCATAGGGTAAAACAAATATAGAGCTAAAAATGTGTATGAAGAACTTAGAATACATATAAAAATGAATGAAAGAAGACAAAGAAAATGACTTACCCGAGACAAAACGCGAAGATTGCTGGAGAAGAATGCAAAACCCTCAAAAACATTTTTTACAGTTGAGAAGCACTGCGCCCAGCAAGAGGAAGAAAAGAACAAAACTCATAATAATGAAAAATGGCGAATTAAAATACCCTTAAGTGAAAAAGGAAAATCAAAAACCTAACTGAAGTCGAGCAATAAATTTAGGCACGAAAAGTGGCACGATTGACGAAAAAAGTGAAATATGAAGAAACGTGCCAAAGCCATAAAAAAGTTTAAGTGGCAAAGAAAAATGTAATGGCGCTAAAATTTAGCGCTATTGCATTTTTAGGAATTTCACTGCATGCAGGGGCGCTAAATTTTAGCGCCCTTGCATTTTCCAGACTTAGTCAATTTTGGCTTCAGGGCAGGAGTGCACTTTTTCAGTGCCACTGCATTTTCTGTAATTCACTAAGTATGAACAGTGAAACTTCGCGAAAGATCTCATTTCGAAGGTCTTCGCGAGGAAAACATGGGGGAATGCTCAAATTGACTATTCAAGGCTTTGGAATGCATTTTGAGGTGACTTGAAAATCACTTCGTTATGCGTACTTGAACTTCACGAATCCTAGGAAACAGACAAGTTTCGTAGGGGGGTTATCCGTGGAATGAGCATTGCTAGATTCCGTGATAACAACTGGCTCCTGCTGGGGATCTTCCTTTTGTTGTTCTTTTTAAAAGAATGAAGGGAGAAGAATTCCATAATTCAAGTGCCTTTATCCATCCATTGGGCTTAGAGTCAGGCGACGACGATGATAGAAACAAAAACGTAAAGACTCAAAAGTACTTAAAAATAAAAAGTATTTACATATCAATGCCGACTTCTTTATTGCGTAAAGTGCTTGAGATGTTTCCCACTGTGAGGAAGGGAAAATGGTGTTCCATCTCTGTATGCTAGAAAGAAACTATTTTCACCATGCAACTGATGTATTTGGAAAGGCCCTGTCCACAGTGAGTCAAATTTCCTGTGCATACCTTTTGGTTCTCTTCGTTTGTCCTATAGGAGAACGAGGTCACCAACTTGAAATTCTCGAGACTTAGCTTTTTTGTCAAATAGCTTCTTCACTTGATCCTGGTGTTCCGCAATGTGGTCAGCCACTTGAACCCGATTCTCTTCCAATTCAGAGAGATACATGATGTGCTTGTCGACAGAATTTTCAAACGTCTCATCCTCAATGGCCTTAGCCAATTTGAGGGTTGGTAGTTCCAAGGTTATAGGAATCTCGGCATTCAACCCATACAAGAGTTGAAAAGGAGACATGTCGATTGCTCGCTTTGGAGTAATTTTGTCTGCCCACAAAGCATCAAACAAAGCCTTGTGCCACAAACGTTGATTCTCGTCCACCAGCTTGCGGATTATAGTTACCAGATTCTTGTTACTGGATTCTGCTTTACCATTACCCTACGGGTAATAGTCAGAAGAATGTGATAAAGTTATACCATGTTCGAAACAAAACTCCGTGATATCGCTTGATGAGAAAGCAGAAGCATTGTCCGCAACAATCTTGTTCGGCACACCGAACCTGGAAATAATATTTTCTTTTAAGAAACTGCACACTACCTCTGAAGTAGCACGCTTGGTAGGTATTGCTTCCACCCATTTGGTGAAATAATCAGTAGCCATCAAAACATAGATATGTCCGACACTTGACGATGGATTAACTGCACCTATGAAATCAATGCCCCATTGCTGGAAAGGTTCATCAATCATGACAGGTTTTAATGGAAAAGATGCTAATTTTGGACGGCCGACAAACTGTTGGCACAATTCACACTTATGCACCCAAGAGTACACGTCCTAAAAAAGTGTGGGCCAGTAATACTTTGCTCTCAGGATTTTGTGAGTGGTTACTGGCGCCGAGAAATGTCCACCACATGCCAAATCATGGTAAGATTTTAGCAACTTTTGTTGTTGTTCTTTATCAACACATCTGAGAAATGTCTCGTCCATTGCACACTTATACAAGCTATTGTCCAACAAGACAAAACTAGCTGACTTCAGCTTGACGGTCCTTTTTTCTTTCAGAGTTAAGTGATTGGGACATTCTCCGTATGTCAGGAAGTGAGTGATGTTGGAATACCATTCATCGGTGGTGCTAACAAATAGTACCATAGGAAGTGTACTGGGATCAACCTCTTCATCTGAAACTTCTTCATCCCCTGAAATTTCTTCATCTGGATTATTTTCTGCAATAAGCTGACAAAGACCACGTCCACGTATCAGTTTAGTGGGTTTTATCTCCAGATCATATTCTTGGATCTTGGCAATCCAATTGCCTCTTTTTGTTCCAAATTCCTGTTGTGTGAGGATAGACTTGACAGTCGAATCTAGGACGAGAACTTTCACATGACTACCTAGAATGTAGAACTGAAAATGCTTGACGGCTTTTACAACCGCAAAAGCATGTTTTTCCATCTGAGAATATTTCAATTCGTAATTCTTCAGGGGGCAGCTCATGAATGCAATGGGGGATTCAAAACCCTCATTATTTTCCTGCACCAAAATTGCTGATAGTGTATGCTCAAAAGCATAACTGTACATAACAAACTCCTTGGTGTAGTTAGGGCAAACCAACACAGGCGCATGAGCAATGGCCTCCTTGATGTCATCGAACGCTGCTTTGCCTTCTGTCGTCCAATGAAAAGTGGCGTTACCCTTCATCATATTCACAATGTGACGAGTCTTTTCAGCAAAGTCTGGGAGAAACCTCCTTAAGAAGTTTACCTTGACGAAGAAAGAATGAACGACTTTCTTGCTTGACAGTAAAGCGAGGGATTTAATTCCATTGACTCTTTCCAAGTCAATCTTGATTCCTTCGGTAGATACAATTTGACCAAGAAGTTTACCTTCTGTCACCCCAAAAGTTGAATTTTTGGGATTGACGTAAATGTCATGCTGACGACATCTCTCTAAAGTTTGCCTCAAGTGGTAGAAATGTTCATGATGTTGCTTAGAGAAAAGCGTAAGATCGTCAAGGTACACCACAATGAACTTGCCCATCACGTCACGGAAAGCGAGATCCATGGCATGTTGGAATGTAGCGCCAGCGTTGATCAAACCAAACGACATCCTGCGATACGCAAAGGTTCCCCATGGCATCATGAAAGCGGTTTTGTGTTGATCGCTTGAATTAACTTCAATTTGATTATAACCAGAAAATCCGTCTAGCATGGAGAGCATCTCGGATCCAGTTACATTTTGTAGAACTTGATCCATCACTGGAAGTGGATAGTTGTCTTTGAGAGAATTGATTTAGATTTCTGAAATCTACACAAATGCAGATTTCACCATTCTTCTTACGAACCGGGATGATATTGGCTATCCACGTCGAATGATGGATAGGGAATATTATCCGTGCATTCAACATCTTTTGAACTTCCACCAAAATCGTTCTAGAGATCTTGGGATTGTACTACCTCTGCTTTTGTTTATAAGGCAAAGCTCCAACCTTGAGAGGAATATCATGTTGCACTTCCTTAGGCCAAAATGATTTTAGATCGTCATATGAATATGCCAAGACGTCAATGTACTCCTGCAGTAGCTGAGCAAACTGTCTTCTTTCTTCGGCCGTGCAACATTTTCCAATGTTGACCATCTTAGGATTGGCTTCAGTTCCTAAATTAATCTGTTCTACTTCATTAGATGTGTCAGAATCTGAGAGGTGCTTCTTCACGTGGCAATCATGCTTATCAAAAAGCTTTTCCAAGGATACCAATCCTTTAGGGATCTTATTCCCTTTGAGTTGCAGATATTCCTCGCCTGTAACAGGATCTATATTAGACAGATTCTCGAAGCGGAGAATCACTGCCCTCAAAATACAACTCATCAAAATTCTCTTCTTTCTCAAGAAAGGCGATAATTTGGTGGTCGTCATTGAAAATCTGCCAATTCTCTGAATTGTCAGGTACACTTGGGCAGAAAACCAACTCTATGGTGTAGGTGTGTCATAGAATCTGGTGCATTCGACAATGTGATGCCTTCCAAGGTAGCTACTATGTTAGGCCTTGAGATGACCAAAACCTTCAGCCGTTGTTTTTCCATGGAAAATAAACAAGTGCCATTGATCAGTCAGATCAAAGATGTGCAATACACATTCGCCGCATACCCGGAAAAGAAAATAAAGATGACGATCCTCGTGGCCGATGTACCGGCTTCCTACGGTATCCTCCTTAGACTCAATTTTTGTAAAGACATTGGAGGAGAGCTAAGTATGGATATGTCCGAAGCAAGAATACCAGTAAAAGGTGTGATGCAAAAGTTGATTCCTAAAAAAGAATCAAAGTTTTCAGTTGTTGAGTCAGATGATCCTAGAGCTCAAATTTTGTTCAAATCATTAGGCGTGGGAACTTACTACCTACAGAAAAATGAGGTAGGAGAATCCTCAACTCAAAACGAGTTAGAGGAAGATGATATTTCTTCAGCTTCAAATGATACGTCATCAGAAGATTTTTCCATCTCCAACCATGAATCTCTGTCAGATAATGAATTTTTAGACTACTACGCTGTTCCAGTTGGTGATCCCAACGGTGTCTGGTTGCTCGAGTTTGATGGTAGTTTCTCTTCGACCGGCTTTGGAGTAGGAATGGTTTTCATTTTGCCATCAGGAAATTTTTTCCCTTTCTCCTTCAAGCTGCAGTTTGATAACACCAATAACACTGCTAAGTATGAAGCCCTGTTGTTGGGAATGCAAGTTGCGTTGAAGAAAGGTATAAAAAATCTTCATGCACAAGGTGATGCTGAGCTGATAGTATGTCAAATAAGAAATCTCTATCAAACAAAAAATGAGAGACTCAGGCATTATCGTAATCTAGTATGGGATTCCATTGAGGAATTTGAAGCTTTTGATATCTCTGTTGTTCCCAGAGAATACAATACTAGAGCTGATTCCCTCACAATCTTTGCCATGCTCTTGACTGGGATGTCAGGAGGGGTATCCTGACTTGGGGAAATCTTTTTATCATTGATGAACTTGACAAGCCTGTCAAATTGGTCGGGGTTGGCTTTGAGGTATTCAGCTTCAGACATTTGAACCTTGGTCTTCTTGGCATGGTCAATAATGTCAAAATCCTAGAAATAACTTTGTAGGTTGGAAGTCGTAACTTCACTGATTGGTTTCACAAAAGGCACACTGGTCTTTGGAACGAGAGGATTAGCTTTTGGAATAACAGGAGTTGACGAAGGAGAACGGGGTGCACTTACTTGTGGATTTGCTATTTTCTTAGGTTGCCAAGGGAGGGGAGATCCTCTTTTGGCGATCTTTACTGGCAGCTTCTCTTTTTCTGGAACAGAAGCAGCTTGAGCTTTGTCAAGTTGATTTTGTTGATGCCGCGTAAAAACAGCGTAAGTGTCAGTCACCCAGTCGTCTTCTTCTTCTTCTTCCATCATTTGCAAATAGCTAATCTTGGAGTCACCAGCCGATTCAGTTTCTTCTTCTTGGAAGAGGTCGACATTTTCTTCTTCAGGATATTTAGGCTGAGCATATTCATCTTGTTCAGTCTCATAGTACCCGACAGCATTGTTAGCAGGCAGGGCTTCCAGAGCAAGTCTTCCTGGAGGTGCTGGGAGACGATTATGATTTTTGTTGCTAGCATAATTAGGGAAAGTCCTCCTAGGGATGTCCTTGTAGTTGTTATCATTGTTGTTGTTTGACGCTTGCTTCTTAAGAGACAAAACTTCATTCGCCAACCTTTGGATCATGGGATCTGTAAAATTTGAGCTGGCAGTGGGAGTACTAACATTGGACGCCAAAGATCCAGAGACTTGCATCCTTTTATTTCCGTTAGTCCCCATCCTAATTTCTCCAGTAAGGATCATGTCATCCTCCAGACTGGTAGCCAATTGCTGGGCTGCTTCAACGTTAACCAGATTTTCCCTACGTAAGTAAAAACTCACCTTAGGTAGTTGAGTGTTGATGAAGAAGCACTTCAAGTTATGATTCGTAGGTCTTGCATCATTGGGGATCCGCATCACCAATTTATTGAATTTTGCCACAAACTCGCGCATAGGCTCGTGAGCCTCTTTATGGATGGTGGTGAGTTGCGCCAATAGAGCATGTGAATCTTCAGCAAGCTTAAATCTTTGTTCAAATTTAGTGTGAAGAGTGGCCCAATTGGTGACAGAGGCATTGGGAAGAGTAAAGAACCATTCGGCTGCAACCCCTTGAAGGGATTCAATGAACAATCTTACTAAAACATCTTCGTGCTCAATGCCAAGAACGTTGCATACGATGTAGAATGCGGATATATGCTCATCGGGGTGTTGCTTGCCATCACCTTGAAATTTTGGAAGATGCTTCCTGGATACACGTGGTAGTTCATGCAAAGGTGGAGTTAAACGGAGGGGACCAAAAGCATTTCCCCATGGTCTTGTAGGTGGTGCGGCCATGACTGGTTGCACGACAGGTACTTGAACAAGATGCCTGCGATAAACCGACCAAACACTTGGGATAGGAGATCTTTGGCTACGTGGAGGGAAGCTTATAGCCCATTGCAGTGGTGACCTTGCTCGTGGAAGAGTAAATCAAAAGTCACGTTGCAACAACTCTTCAAAGAGTGGATCTGTTACTCCTTAAGCTCTCAATCCTCTTGTATATATTCAGTCCGCCAGAATGTAGATTTGGACACAATGGATGTTATAGAGTTAACAATATACAAAAGAACAGAAAGAAAAAGGAAACTTATCTACTTCAATCAAAAGCGTGGCTCAGATTGCGTATGTCGTCTCCCCAGCGAAGTCGCCAAAAAATTGTTGGGTGACAATTATGTAATTAGCTTTTCGATAGATTACACAATTTGGACTTCAACCACAGCTATGTGAGACATGAATCTCTCCTCTCGGAAAGGGGAGGCGCCCTTCTTACTGCTAACAAAAGTGATAGTAAAATAAACAAGTAATTACAAAATGTACACGAAACTTATGGAGTGGGGGGTGTGTGTTACATTCATCCTTCTCTCTTTTTTCAGAGAAGATGTTTACAATGCTTCACCGTTGGAAGTTTACAATTCTTGATAACCTTAAACTAACAACTAGTAGTAATACCAATATCTCTATCTCGTCAAAGCGAAGCGTAGAGATACCAGAAGTGATTAATGATAAACAAATAAAGTAAAAAGGGAAAGCTCACGAAGGCACAAAGTCGTTCCATAGCTTTTTCAATGTTGGATCTGTTGCAGATGTACCATTTGTCACGTTAGAAGCACAAAGTCTTTTTAGACGCAACAATTCCTCGAACATCATGAACGATTACAAGCACAAAGTCTTGTAGATCATCCAACAAAAGTATCAAATAGCACAAACGATTACATCTTTGGACTTGGTGTAATTACAATTTAAAAAATGGCATTTGAAAATGTCGAGAAATATTTACAAGATGCATAATGGGATGCATCGGAAATGTCTAACACTGGAGAATAGGGGGCTGCTTCACATTTCTTCGCATTGGGCGTGGAAGTCTTCAAATTTCCTCCTAGTCTCCTGCACGAACTTCTCATATGGACCAACAGTGTAATCCACAATGGTGTGAATTCTCATGATCGATCTCATGGTAGATGAGTGAACCTTCTTGCACCTGTCAAGATGCGTCTTCAGGTTGTCCAATGTGAGCCTTGTATCACAAATGATGTTCAACGAATCTTCTGAGAAGTCTGAACTGTCAATCAAATTCATGATGGCTTCCTTGAAGATCTGGGATATTTCTGTGGCCGGCAAGAAGATATGATTTTCCTCAAGAAGTTGACCAGGCAACTCTTTGATACCTTTTTCAAGAATGGCGCGATGCCCGTCGACATCTTCCTGTACTTGGTGAGGATCTTCTATGAGAGATTGAACCACTTGAATTCTGTGTTTTAGTGATTCTCTTACCTCAACAAACTTTTCTTTTCCAGGAATTATCCCGACCTCCACCAATTTGCTGAGCTTTACCTATTTCATTTCTGACCATGACAACAGGCATTTTTCCATGTCTTTGCGCTCCTGGGAAAGTACACATTTTTCTTTATCAAGCTCTGTGGTGAGCTTGGCCAACAAGGTAGTTTTTTCATCTGCAGCTAATATAATCTGAGATCCGTGTTCAATGATCTTCTCAACAAAATCATACAACACTCTGCCTTTGGAGGCAAATTTCTCAGCTTTCTTGACAGTTGGGTCTTCAATATTTACCACTGTCAGCGGTTGTGCATTACTTGGAGAACCGGAAAGTCTCTTTACAACAGTGGCATAATGCTCTGCCCTCTGTTTGTACATGTTACAAGCTTGCTCTACTTTATCCAGCCTTCCAGCCAAGATATCCAAAGTGACTTGCGCATCGACTTTCGCACTTTCATTGGTAACCTTGCCGAGCTGGACCTTTGTTACTGTGTAGTCCTCCATATTGACATCACCTTCTTCATTTGGTGGTATGCCAATTTCAGCATACTTGTGGCCAGATTTATCAACGTTCAGCCTTGAGTATACCTTTTCCTTTTTCTTCCCTTTTCCTTTTGGAAGAACTATCTCTTCGAGGTCGAGTTCCTCCGAAAAAATCATTTGCTTTTTACGCTTCAACACTTGAGATATTAGCCAAGGAGGAAGAAGAAGTGTGAACTTCTGGATTTACTGTCAATTTAGTTGCCATTGCTACTTCTGAAGTTATTGTCACATCTAAACTTACCATAGGTATCGTGACAATTGGAGAAGTGTTTGTCATCATTGCTCCTGTAGTTGACACATTGAGCTGATCACGCATTGATTCATTCATGAAACAATTGAATTCATTTTTAGAAGTGATATCATACGTTGGCGAAGACAAGCTAGGAATGGACGATGGTGCTCGTGCTTGGAAAATGCAATTGTTTGAATCATGAAAGTTTTGAAGATAATTTTGCTTGTCTTTGGATAGGGTTGCAATTCATACCATCATTATTTTCACATTCAAAAGCTAAATTTTCTTTCTTTCCAAGTGATAGATCCTTTCAATGTTTGCAACAAAGCGAATGGAGAAGGCGATGTGAGGGTTACCAACACAAAAATGTTTAGAAAGAAAGGTAAGGCAGAGAATGAAAACGAAGCGCAAGAATTTTCATTGTGTGAGGATAAGATGAAAGGCGCGAATGAAGAACACGCAAAGAGAGAGATATACGAAATGGAGAAAAATGCGGATGAAAACAGAAAACAAAAACGCGTAGGAGTAAAAACGCGAATGGAGAGAAGGAATGCGCGTAGGGTAAAACAAATACAGAGCTAAAAACACGTATGAAGAACTTAGAATACATATAAAAATGAATGAAAGAAGACAAAGAAAATGACTTACCCGAGACAAAACGCGAAGATTGTTGGAGAAGAATGCAAAACCCTCAAAAACATTTTTTACTGTTGAGAAGCACTTCGCCCAGCAAGAGGAAGAAAAGAACAAAACTCATAATAATGAAAAATGGTGAATTAAAAGACCCTTAAGTGAAAAAGGAAAATCAAAAACCTAACTGAAGTCGAGCAATAAATTTAGGCACGAAAAGTGGCACGATTGACGAAAAATGCGAAATGTGAAGAAACGTGCCAAAGCCATAAAAGAGTTTAAGTGGCAAAGAAAAATGTAATGGCGCTAAAATTTAGCGCTATTGAATTTTTAGGAATTTCACTACATGCAGGGGCGCTAAATTTTAGCGCCCTTGCATTTTCCAGACTTAGTCAATTTTGGCTTCAGGGCAGGAGCGCACTTTTTCAGTGCCACTACATTTTCTGTAATTCACTAAGTATGAACAGTGAAACTTCGCGAAAGATCTCGTTTCGAAGGTCTTCGCGAGGCAAACATGGGGGAATGCTCGAATTGACTATTCAAGGATTTGGAACACATTTTGAGGTGACTTGAAAATCACTTCGTTATGCGTACTTGAACTTCACGAATCCTAGGAAACGGGCAAGTTTCGTATGGGGTTATTCGTGGAACGAGCGCTGCTAGATTCCGTGATAACACTCTGCAAGAACAACTTTATTAGATGAAGCCATTCTCTCACCAGTGGAAGCTTCATCTCGATTCCTAATCACATCATTAAGTGCAAATCGATGCTCATACCCTGATAAATTCTAAGTTAATCTTGCTTGATGAATAAATCCCTCTACATCAAATTTCTTTCTTTCATACCCAAGAGGAAGGTTTTAATGAGCTAATTTAGCATCAATTTCTTCATATCCTTCAATGGCACATACTATGAAATCTCCAAAACAAAGAGTGCTAGGCAAGAGTGATTGTGTATTATGACTCTTGAGATGTTTAGTATCAAACCTTGCTAATTTATGTACTATTTCCAAATAAGCAACTCTGCTAGGAACCACTCAGGGTAGCAAACGTGGAACCCCTTGAAATCCATAAACCCTTATTACTGTGAAATTGGAGAAGGCATACTAGTCTCCCCAGTTATGGTTCACCTTGCCTCTCGGGTTGTTTTCCTTTGGTCTCAAAAATCTTTGCACCTCAAGGGATAAATTGTGATCATATGAATAGCCTAGCAACTTCATTAGTGGTTTAACAAAATATTCTTCAAAATATAAATAGTGAGACCTCTCACATCGACTATCCCATAGTGCAGTCCACATTTGTACAGGTTTAAATTTTCCATCTTTATTTGTGTCTTTGATTCTTAATTATTTACCCCAAACATTTCTAGCATGTCCCTCATATAAAAGTAAATGGATTAACAAGGAATAGTGTTTGAAATCTATGCAATCATTGTTGTTTTTTATTCTTTCAAGCCCTTGATTTAGGGAATTTGCCAAATAGTTTGCATAGTCAAATGATCTACCATCTTGTCCTTGTATATCAGCTGCTACAACCATTGGTGCAATAGACATAAGTGGTGGAACCTCAATTTCCAAGACTTGACTAGCCGAGTAGTAGGTATATTGGGAGTATTCTTCAAATAAATCTATATGAAATGTAGTTTTTTCATTGCTCAAAAAATTTCTAAGTTGACCTTGCTCATTCTTAGGTCCGTGTAAAGCTAGCTTCCATCTCTTGTAACTAGTATCCATGCAACGATATTCTATCAAAAAGTCTCTAATGGTGAATGGAAAGTTCATGGGACCTTCTAATTGAAATACATTAGAGATTAGGCCTTGGGAGATAACAAGCATATTGGCCCCATTTGGTGATTGGATAGTTCTTTTCTTGGCATTATACCAACTAGCCAGAGCTTTCACCAATTCTACGTTGATGAACACATTTGACACCACAAGTCTTCTTAAGTTCAGTCTCCATGGGTTAGAGACTGGTTGAAATCTAAATTGTTTTATGTAGTGATACATAAAAAGCTCATAGCCTCGGTGTGGCGTCAAAATATCCCCAAGACCCCTATGTTTATCTAACAATTTACTTGCTTGAACACTTCTTTTGGGTCTTGGCCTTGACCCAGACACTGATCTATCAAGTCTTGGTTTAAATTCCTCTTTTCAATTTTTTGTTTCTTTTCCTTAGGTTTTTCCACATTTTCTTCCATTGCAAACTCTGAAAAAATGCAACTTTCTAGCTAAGACTAGAGTAGTTATGTGAATTTTTGCTTCTCCTGGCTTCACTGTGTGAGAGCTTCGATTTTTGTCCTTTCTACTTCTACCCTTAGCGTAGCCTTTTTGGTTTATGCAAATTGTATGATTAATTCATGGTGCAATTCACTTCTGTTCTGGCTCATTAATATACCACTTGCTTCAGTCTTGTCATCGGGGAGAGAATTTATGTTAAATATCCCGATGATGCTTTTGACGTCACTTCAGCTAGTAGTAATCATTCATCGCTATATCATTAGGACCTTGGTTTTTTTTCCACTGATGGCCACCTTCTCCACCGATAAGTGTTTTTCTTTCGGTCTATCAGTAAGACATCTAACAATGTTACCCTAATGCATCCCATCTTCACCAATAAGTGTTAGACTTTGATACCTCATGATTATATCGGCTATCAGGGGAGCTTCATCATTCATTCCGCTGATGCACCAGAGTTGCAGCGATGTGATAATCTTTGTTGTTTCCATCGGCCCATCGGGGAGACTACCTTGGAAGTTAGCCCGATGGAAGGATATTACGCTATTGTAAGGATATGAATTTCCCCTATCGAGCTATTGGTGGGGTGGTGATGGAAGTTCCACCGACAAAGTATTGTTAGCCTGATGGTATCAAAGGACTTCAATGGATTTCATGAATGTGATTATTTGGGTATGTTGGTTACAAAAATGGATTTTTAACACAAACCTCAATAATTTTTCTAGATCATGAAATTGAGTCTGGTGAGATTTTTTAAGGACTAGGAGATAAATGAATAGATGTTAATGCAAATATGTGGGATTTTTTTTAGTGCTAACACAACTCTTTTGACATTTTTTTTGTCTTATACTTATTGTGTGATGCATGATCTGTTATTTTTCTTTGTTATTTTGTGCATGCATGTGCCATGTGTAGGCTTAATAGTGGGTTATTGACCTCTCATATGAGTTGATATGCTGGTGATCTAGGTTTTCTAAACAAAAGTCCCCCCAATAAAGTAAAGTCCTCTTGATAAAGTAAATTTCCCCCAATAGAATAATATGTAATAATATTTTGAGGGAGTATAATATTTCTTATAGGGATGTATTGTCTATGCATTGATGGATATTCATATCTTGTTTCAAAGCTCCCATTTTGGCACAAGTAGGGAGGATGTTGGAAATGGTTGTGGAATTTAGCTTTACTCTTGCAAATAGTATTTGCTTGAAATTTTTTAAAGTCTTTCCACCAAATTCATTTTGTGCATATCTATTGTAGATGTCCTTAAGCTATATGAAAAAGGTGTATATATAATTTGAAATCAATTGACAAGCTGAGATATGTAATTTTGATTTGATTTACATTTTACTTAAGATATAATTTTGTTGCATTGTTGAATTTCATAGTTCAATAATTGGGATTCTCAATGATCTTGTATACCCAAAGTGTATGTGATTGAAAAAAATTAGGTAGTCATGTCGATTAGTTTGACAATTTAAATGATCTTGAGTTCATAAGTACATAGTGATAAGTTTTAAAAAATAATATAATTTCTTGTTGCATTTATCACAAAAACAAAGGCCTCTTTTAATTGTAGCAGAGGATGTAGAGAGTGAAGCATTAGCCACTTTTATCTTTGAAATTGATGTTTTTTTTACCAAATTGATAATGCTTGAAGTTTCTTTTTCTTTCTTAGATGTTGAGTCTAATTAATAAGTTTAATATTGTGTTGCAACTTGCAAGTGAGTATGTTGATATGATAAAGGCTAGCATTTTCAATCCTCTAAAAGTTATCAAAATAACATTAGTTGATGCAGAAAGGTAAAACTATTTATTTTTACTATAATTAGTGGAATTTGCAACTACAATATCTGATAAAAATCTACTTCCAAATATGCTTTTGATGGATGCTATATCTAATTCTGATACATTCACTATATCTAGCACCTAAGTTTAGGGTGCCATAGTTGGAAAAGGAAAAAAAAAATGTTTGAATTTTATCCTATGTATTATTTGACTTTTTTGAGTTTTTGATGTGCAAATTTTGAAACCTTATTTTCACGTTGTAGCTCCAAATTGGAGAAGTGAAAGGTGAATACCAGTGAGGAAGATTTTGGAGGAGCCGAAACCAATAGCGGCGGGAAAGCTATAGATTTGGAAGGGGATTAAAGGGGTCAAGCCCCTATAGGAGGTTGTTGCCCTTCCAAAAGGATTGCAATTAAGGAAGGGGAAAATAGTATAAGTATATGAAAATAGGAGTATTTTGTTTATATAGTTTATGTAAGTTGTATAGTGTCATTGAGACATTGAATGTAACGAATGGGATTTTGATTTGTCAATGAGGCTCAATGAAGTAAATTTTCGGAGTGATTTTTTTTCCACTCATAAATATTGTGTTGTGGCTCCTCTTGATTTGTAATCTATTTGTGTTTGTGTCTGATCAATCATATTTGTTCAAGCATTTTATTCTTCATTTCATGGTGCTTTTTAACATTTTAATATCTATGATACTTGAAGTTTATATGCATAAATTTATGAGGATTAATTAAGTTAGATTTGATTTGTAATGACTAAATATATGAATAAAGTAATGACTAAATTAATGACTAAATATATGACTAAATTAATAACTAAATTAATGATTAAATATATGACTAAATATATGACTAAATTAATGACTAAAATATATGACTAAAGTAATGACTAAATATATAACTAAATAAATGACTACCATGACTAAATAAATGACCAATTAACAACAATCAATTATTAAATATATGACTAAACAAATCACTACCATGACTAAATTAAGGACTAAATCAATGACCAAATCAATGGCTAAATAAATGACTGAAATAGTTTAGTCATAAATTTGGTGGTGTTATAAATGACTACAAATCAACTACTAAAATAGTCACGTGACTAAAATTAATGACTAAATCAACGACCAAATCAATGACCAAATCAATGACTAAAATCAATGACTAAATAAATGACTAAAATTGTTTAATCATAAATTTAGTGGTTTTATAAATGACTACAAATAAACCGCTAATAGTCACGTGACTAAAGTTAGTCATTTATATGCAATTTTTAGTAGTTTATTTAGTCATATATTGTTGTTTGTGTACTAGTGTTAGATCTGGTTATCACCAAATTTGGATTGAGGAAGATATTTGTAAGACAACATTTCAGACTCATGAGGGTCATTATGAATTTTTGGTGATGCCACTCAGTCTTACCAATGCACCATCTAAATTCCAAAGTTTGATTAATTCCATTTTTAAGAAGTTATTTATAAAGTTTATGTTAGTATTCTTTGATGATATATTGATTTATAGCAAAACTTGGGAAGAAAATTTGCAACATGTGGATCAAGCATTACAAATAATTGAAGATCATCAACTCTATGCTAAGCCATCCAAGTGTGCTTTTGGTCTTAAGCATCCACATGAATTTACGGCTCCCCATGTCCCCTCTAAAATACATGGTGAAGAGAAGAAAAATCTAAATCTAAATAAAATCTGTAGGCCACAAAGGCCCACCAAAGCAAAGATCAAAACCATGTGGATCCCAAAGAGAAAGATGCAATGCCATCACATGTGAGAAAATTAGTAAGAACATCCAAAGTCGCTAATCCACAAGCTAATCATACACCCCTTTCATCTCCTACGTCTGTCTTGGGTCCCTATGTCCCGAAATTCACCATTCCATCTCCTCCATTATCCCCACATTCTCCATCCCTTAATCCTCTCATTTTTCCACATCCACCACCACATGTGCCAATGTTGGTCTTGAACGCATCTCCCCATCACATATCCACCCCATCATTCCATCCATACCCTTCGCAACATCTCATCCATTATCCCATGTATCTCCCCTCTCAAATCCCTCTAATTCATCCTCTTGCATAATCCATTTCTCCTAATAGGGTTGTACCAACATCCAATAGTTGGTTCGAACATGAGCTCTTAATACCTCGTATAGAACTTGATGCTTGAGTCCTTCATCCATGTCCTTATCGCATGTCTTCTAAATCCACCTATTTGCCTCCCTATCCTTATCCATCTCCTTCCGCATACTATCCAAAAAGTCCAAAAAGTCAAAAAAAGAAAAAGAAAAAGAAAAAGAAAAAGAAAAAGTAAAGAGAAATAATCCATCCAATGGTGAGAAAACTTGGCAAACAAGCACCTTGGATAGAATTACCATGATGAAAACACGGCAAATAGGCATCATCACGTGAAATCTATCGCGCCCAGGGCAACTTCACGATATGCATTCCCTCCATCCGCTATGCTTCGATATGCACCCATCTTCCACATTATCAGATCCTCTTCATAAATCCCCCCCATCCCACCTATCTTCCGCATCCTACCATCATATCCCATTTATCTCCCATCCCTCTATCCTTCTTGTGATCTTGATCAAAATAGGGGCACCTATCCATGCATGCTTTGGACACCTATTGGTATACACTCCCTTCATCCATGCTCTATCATATTCCTTAGTCACCCATCCTATCCTCCTTCAGTTATCTCTTTTATCTTATCATCCACTCATCTTACGCCCCTCATGACATATCTAGAGTGGGGGCATGTGCTTCCTTTGCGACATAGTCCTTGGAGACATCATCTATCATAACATCCCTTCATCTCCCTATCCATCTATTATAGCATCCCTTCCATCTCCCCATCCGTATCTTCGTATCCATCTATCCTAGCATCCCTTCCATCTCTCCATCTGTATCTTCGTATCCATCTATCCTAGCATCCCTTTCATCTCCCCATCCTTATCTTTGTATCCATCTATCCTAGCATCTCCTAATCCTTATATTCCCATCCATCCAAACAATCCCTCCCCTCCCCCATCCCTATATCTTTATTCAATCTGCCATCTTTATCCTCATCCCCTATCATCCCATCTCATAATCTCTTGTCATTGGTATCTGGCTATAGGCCTCCCTCCATGCAACCCAATGCCATTTATCTCATCGTCATCACCCCTGCTTCATCACTTTTCATCACTCATCTATCTATCATTATCATCCTCCCAAGTCATCTTAATGCTTTGGATAACTATCCCATCCCTGAGCTTTATGTGATCGTCATCATCCTATCCAATCCAACAGGTTTATCCTATATTGTCATATCGGTCCCATCTTTTTATCCATTTATCCTTTCATCTTATCATCCTTTATCCATTGTTTGCCTTTGGTCTTGTCGAACTATGTTGCCCCTGCGCTTTCACGTAGGCAAGGTCGATCATTTGATCCTCCCCCGGGGCATTGGTTTGTCGCCTGTTGTGTCCATCATCAGCCACCATTGTCTTCTTCCTACTTTATCCATGGTATTTTTCTGTCGAACTACGTTGCCCCTGCGCTTTCACGTAGGCAAGGTCAATCATTTGATCCGCCCCCGGGGTTCCATCATCGATCTACATTGTCCACTTTGGTCCTCTATCGTCTATCATCGGTCTTTCTCCTTTTGTCCATCCTATCTTTACCATCCATCAAGGTCTCCATCTTAGTCAGTCATCCACCTTTCACTGAACTACGAGGGCTCTGCGCTTTCACGTAGGCAAGGCTAATCTCTGATCGGCCCCTGAGCCCCTAGGTCCTTAGGATGTGTCAGTCTCATGTCTTGTCTCTCTTGTGTCGTGTCGTCAAGCTATGCCCTTATCTAGCCAGTTCTTCACAAATGAGATCCATTTGTATCAACAAATCCAATCAATTGTGAACATCCTGCGTCATAACGATCTTTTAGTGTCGTATCCATCATCTTTGGTCTCAACAGGATGCATCCTTCCTAACAGACCTCATCAATCCCATCCATCCCCTTGATCCTATGGCAATGGACGTTTGAAATTGATTGTGATCTTTTGATACTTTTGGTTTTTGTTTATCATCTGAGCTCCCTATCATCACTTGTCAAGGCTGCCATGATCCATTGTATTATGGTGTGTTTTGATTGGTCAACATAGGGGCATATCTTGCTTTTTTGTTTGCTTGTGTCTTCTTGGTTGTCCCACGTAGTACCCACCAAGATCCCCGAAGTCTTGTGTTATGCTGGGGCATCCTTTTGTGCTTGTGGTTATCTCAATACCTGGCTCGACCAAGGTCTTCGTGACTTTGGGGTGTTGGGATAGCCTTCTTGTCTGTTGTATTTGTTTCATGCGTTAGACACTAATCCACCTTGGTTCTTCATACACTGGTGTCTTGTGTCTTATGCTATAGCAAAAACCAGTGCTCCAAAGATGATAAATTGCATTTAGGATTGCATTTCATTCTTCATTCTCATCATCTTACATTTATCCCCCATCCCCTCATCCTTCTTCACCAATTCCCCCCATCCCCCTCCATCCTTTTTCCTATCTCTTCATCTGCCCCCACCCTGCTTAGTGGATGTGTCTGGCTGTCGAGAATTTGCGCCCCCACCGCAGGTTGGTGACGCCCGTCTGAAGCGTATAAGCCCGTGGTGACGCCATACAAGCAGTGGTATACGCTGCCGGTAGCGGCTGCCTGCGCCAAATTGATGACTAAGCGGTACGGTAGCCTCCACCAGCGGTGACGGCAACGCCCGATTAATAGGCGTGACGCTTTATGATAGCCCAGCCTCCCACCAGCGGTGACGACATCACCAGTATTGGCAGGCGCGTAGCGGTGACTCTGCCCGGCGTGACGTGGCTGGCATGACTTAGGCGGTGGCATCCATAACCTTTGACCCCCAAATGCGCTTTTTGCTCTCTTTTTCAAACAATCTGATCCCAACCCAGTTCCTCATTTTCCTCCGCAAACAAAACCCATGTCTTGAAATTTTTAAAATTGATTTTTGATTTTTACTCCGACACTTCCGGAGGCCATAACTTTTGACTCGGGTGTCCGTTTGAGCTGAAATTTGACAGGTAGTTGCGTGATGCGATAACGAGTGGATTTCCAACTGGGTTTTTTGAAAGTCATTGGAACCCATTTTGGCCCATTTTTGGGGCCTCAAAGTTCCATCTTGACCCTCAAAATCCCAATTTAGTGTTTTTTTCCAACATTTTGAAAAATTGTTTTCGCTCATAACTCAAAATGCATATCTCGAATTTGGGATGTTAGTTGGCAATTCATCCTATCTCACCAATGGGTATTTCTTGGAAAAAATTGGGACTCTCAAACATACGGCCCTGAGGTTTCCTAAAATGGCAAAATTTGACAATTTTTGAAAATTGCCAAATTGAGAAAAATCTGATTGTCAACACCTTACGCCCCTTTAAACCCCGGAACTCGGTGTAGACTCAATCCAATCATATCCTTCCATCATTCTAGTCTTCAATCCAACCATAATCTGAGCTTTGATCTTATCCCAATCTGAGCTTAACCAAACCCCTAATCTGAGCTTTCCAAATCTTAAGATCCTTCTCCCCATCTCACATATCAATCTTCTCCTCATCTGTTCAATCTCGCATAAATCACCTAATCAAATCCTTGGTCTTGTCCCCAGTCTCGTTACTAGCCTTGACCCATCATCATCATCATCTATCAGTATCCTTCCCTATCCCTTTGGTGTTGTTTTGGGATGTATCCTTCCCTCATCAACAACACTTTCATCATCATCATCGGGAGGTATTCTTCCCTATCCCTTCGGTGTTGTTTTGGGATGTATCCTTCCCTTATCAACAACACTTTCATCATCATCAGGAGGTATTCCTCCCTATCCTTTAGTGGTGTTTTGGGATGTATCCTTCCCTCATCAATACCACTCAGTGGGATGCATCCTTCCCTATCCTCACATTGTTTTGGGATCTTTAATTCCCTCATTGACAACACTCCATCCGACATCAACCCATTTTGGCTTATTACCTTGGTAGGGCAACATCACCTTTTGTCCCTCGAATCCATTTGTTAGCTTCATCCATTTCCATATCACCTCTCTTCAGATCACCTTGCATCATCTTCTCATCTCCCTTGTACATCATCTATTTAGAGAGCCCACCGTGTTCTCTTGAACCATGTCCTCTGGGGGGCATCCTTCATCCTAACTTTCACTTTCATCCCCATAGTCTTCCTTTCTAGTCATCCAGCGATGGTGGGGCATCTTTCCAATCTAACCATCTTCTTCTAGGTTCTATGTTTTAATATTCTTTTGAAATGATGTTGCCATTAACACCACCATCTCAAGAAGGGAAAAATATAGACATCAAGAACTGGACACTGTAATTTATCCAAATTTATCATTTTCCTAGATCTAAAACATCCTCTTAATAAATTTAGGTAAATAATATTTCTATTATTTAATTAATATCTTCAGATACCTTGGAAATCCTAAGGTATTTAATTAATAATTAATGCCTTACCCTCTATAAATCCTCTTTCATCAAATAAATTAAATAAATATTACATTTATTTAATTCCACACATGTCATTTTCATCTAATCCTAATCCATCTCCTAATTTCTTCATTGGGGATGTGCACATGCCTAATCCTTGATTAGGATGTGTCACATCCTCAAACTTTTGCAAGTTGGCTTCTAATCCTTATTTATCTTCTAATTATTGATTAATTAAGCCTAATCATTCTCCAAGGAATTTTTAATTCCTTTTTATTCTTCCTAGATTTCCCTCTTTTATATGTGAATTTTTAATTCGCATTCCATCCTTCCAAGGCTTCTAGAACCTTGGACTTGTCACAATCTCCACATGTGACCAACCTTGGACTTGTCACAATCTCCACATGTGACCAAGTCCCACCTTTTTGGAGCCCACCTTTTATCCTCTAGACCATCCTATGAATCCCAACCACCTTTCCTTTTCCCATGTAATTTTTTTGGGGTCCAAAATTCCTCAAATATCCCTTCTCTCACGCACTCCCCATTTGGGACTAAGGAATCTCTTTTTGAGGGAAATCTCCTCCTCCCCAAGGTGCATGTCCTTTTTTCCACCTCATGTACCTTCTTGACAGCTCATCTCCATCTCCCTTATCCCTTGGCCCATGCCCTCCACATGTCCAAGATGTGAGGGGCTTGTGGGTCTCAACCCACCATAGCCCTTCATCTTGACAGCGATTGGATCAATCTTGACCATTGAATTCTCTAGAGAATTCAAGATCCTCTATAAATACCCCCTCCTCAAGGGCATTTGAAAAAAAAAAAGAACACTTCTTCATTTGAGCAACCTTATGCTGCCAATTTTCCTTCTCAAACACTTTGCATTTTTGATAACTACATGCTGTCCATTTGAATAATCAAGCCTTTTCAATCATTTAACCATCTTTGTTAATGATCTTGCACATTGAATCTTGCATATAGTCACTCAATCCATCATCTAAGGAGCACACAATCAATTCCAAGCAAGGGCCAATCAAGGAGAAATCAACAACAAGGAAGGTGAAATCGTTTGTGTTTTATTTAGTCCATTTTCCTTATTGTTTATCACTCTTTTGGCTAATCTTGAGGTGTCTTTGGTATTTTATCACTTGCATTTTAAGTTGTTTTGCACATTTAGAGCAGTAGAAATATCAAGGTATCACAATTTCATTAAACACTTGCTACACTAACGTTTTAAGGAGATAAAAAGGGGTCCCTTGCTAGAATGAATACACCAAGGACAATGCTACCCAACCCCTTGTCCTCCAAGTGTAGGAAAAAAGGTGAGCCTAATGGATGATGATATATTGTTCCTTGAAAATTGAAATATGATTTCATAAAGCCAAGTTTATACCTCCATGCATAGTAATGAATATGTTATGATACTACAACTACCACATGGCAAGGAGTGGAAAATAATAAAATTTATTAATTTAAGGACAATAACCAAGACCTCTTATTGTTTCTTGTATGTTACTCTCTATAGGGATATGGATACCTTATACTCTTACACCACATCATTTTCCATTATAGCCAAATTGTTTCACAAGTTGATAACCTCTTCCAACATTTTTTTCCACTTCTTTCAAGGAAGGTGGTTTTTCATATTCACATTCATCATAGGTGGATGTGTAACTTGGTTTTTTCTCTTCTTTGCTAAAATTTTTAGACTTGAATGCTTTTGATGACTTAACTCATGATATCATTGTCGCTTCTTTCTTTTTTCCTAACTTTGATTGCATGATTTTATATTCTCCCATTGATGTAGGTGTGGAATCTAATGATCCCCAATCATCATCTAACAAATTTGTCACCTATGAAAGACACTCTTCCTTTTATTATTTTTGCAAAGGTTCCACTTTTATGGTTGGTGTCAATGTTCTAAGAGGATTCATCATTCCTTTTTCAACTTGTAAACAATTTTCAGATTTTGGATCGGATTTTATCATGTACACCTTGTTGTTGTAAGTGTATTACAGTAGACGATGTAACATTGAAGCAACCACATTCATTTCATGAATCCATGGTCAACCTAAGAGGAGATTATATGAAAGATCATTAGGCATGACATGGATAGGAGTTTGTAAAGTGACAAATCCAAATTTGATAGGTAACATTATCACACCAAGGAGTGTTTTTCCCACATTATCAAAACCATGAATAGACAAAGAATCCGGTTGAATTTTTGTCTTATCCACTCCAATTATATTCAAAATATTCACACTACAAACATTGAGTCTTGAACCATTGTCAACAAGAGTACGCCTGATCCCAACCTTGTTAATAACATAAAATATCCTCAAAGCATCATTTTTTTTTATGTGTTTCCAATGGAGGTAATTCACTTTGATAGAATACAAAATCCATACTAGGTTTATTTATATTCTTAATCAAAGCTACCACATCATTTGGTTGCACACCAGGAGGGACAACAATGTTTTGCAAGGCATTTTTAAGCTTTCCATGGTAAGTAGGTGATGCTTGAATCAAATCCCAAAGAAATATCTTAGCATGAGTGTTGTGAAGTTGTTCTAGAAGGTCATACTCCTTTCCATTATTTTGAGGAAAATGAGGGGCACTAGGTAAAATAGGTTGTGGGAATGGTATCCATGATGTAGTGGCTTGTGTTTGTCTTGGTTGCTTATTGTTTCTAGTGCTATATGTGTGAGCTACAATATGATAATTTGGTTGCTACGACACATGGTTACTAGTAAGTTGTTTTGCAAAGCTTAGGATATAACCATGAGGTTTAGGAAGTTCTATAATGAGAGGTGAATTAGGAGGTCCAATAAATAGAATAATTTTAGGAGGTCCAATAATTAGAGGACTCTTAGGAAGTTCAAAAGGAGTCTTAGGAGGCCCAATGATTAGAGGACTCTTGGGAGGTTCAAAAGGAGTTTTAGGAGGTCCAATAATCAAGGGAGATCTAATGACTAATTGTGTGTTCATATCCTCAATGGATTTGAATTCTTGTTGGCGACTTTCTAACGAGGGGAGATCTATTTTTTCCTTAGCATCTTCACCTAAACAAGCCATCATACTATCTATCAAAAGAAATGTATCAATTATGTCATCTTCTAGTTTCACTATAACTTCCCAAATGGGTAAAGCATTAGAAGAGGGACAAAAAAGATTTTCATTATGCTCAATGTCATGATTGTCATTGATTGCATCCTCTTGCACTAAAACATTCTCACAAGTGGGAGAGGTAGGGGAAAAGGGGCAAACAAGATTCTCATTGCATTGAATGATTGGATCTTCTAACACCAAGATACCTTTGTTACAAGTAGGAGAGGTATCGAGAGAATAACAACTATGATTGCCATGATCGTTTATGATTGCATCCTCTTGCACCAAAACATTCTCACAAGTAGGTGAGATGTTAGGGGATGAGTGAAGGATAAGTAAAGTGATATTAAGTGTATACACCTAAAAATGGTTTGGATAATCTAATTAATTAAATACGACTTATTTGATTAATTACCTTACTTTCCTCTACTATTAAATAAATAGAAATATTTATTTATAGTTTATTCTCCTATTCTTCAATTTTAATTAAATATACAACTTCAATAGTTTGTGTTATTTAATTATCACATTATTCAATCTTAATTAATTAAACAAGGTTAAATACTTTGTTGTTTAATTATCATATCCCTTATATATTTATTTAATAAACTAATTTTATAAGTTTGTTTTATTAAATTATTTATTCCTTTTTACTAATTTGACTAAATCATAAATTATTCAAATAAAGCCATAAAAGAAAATTTCCTCTATTCACTCACCAACCAAATTGGACATTCAAATATACAATTTAATTCAATTGGCATTCACGGGAAAACCTTGGAGACAAATTGGAATCAATCTCTCAATTTCCTTCCTTTGATTCTTCCTATCACCTGGCTTGATGTTTTCATGGGGAGAAACCATTCCCTTCATCAGCTCAAGATTCTTCATCTCTCACCATTCAATTCTCCAGATTGAATCCAAGCCATTGTTGTGTTGCCCCTTCACAATTTTTTGTCGTGAAATCTATATATACAACCTTTCTTTACAAGTAATGTATCTCTCATCTTTGTGCAAAATTATTTTGCAGGAATAGCAATCAAGCAATCAAGCATCTTAGTAACAACATCAGTATTTAGCAATAGCATCATAGCATTATCATTTAGTAATCAAAATCATGGTTGCATCATAGATTACTGTAGCTTCTTTCATCATAGTTTCATGTCAATTTAGTTTACAGTAGCTTCATTTTATCAATTAACAATCATAATACAGGATTACATTATTTCATTTACAAGCATCTCATTCTCTAAATTGGCATTTTAACATTCACAATGCTTACCAAATCTGAGAGCCTCGTGACTTGAAAAATCTTTAGAGATAGGGAACAATATGACTCTTTCAGTAGATTTGTGCTTTTACTGATGATAGGAATGATAGGAATGTCTCTCCCTTCTTTTGTTTCATCATTTAAGTTTTCAATAAATAATTCAAACTTTTCCTCTTCAGGTATAGATCGAGGATATCTAGCGAACAACTTTCGCCAATGTTGTAAGAATGATAGGAATGTCTCTCCCTTCTTTTGTTTCATGTTATACAAATCTTTTAGGGGAAAAATGTTTACACCTAAAAATGGTCTAGATAATCTAATTAATTAAATCTGACTTATTTGATTAATTACCTTACTTTCCTCTACTATTAAATAAATAGAAATATTTATTTATAGTTCATTCTCTTATTCTTCAATTTTAATTAAATATACAACTTCAATAGTTTATGTTATTTAATTATCACATTATTCAATCTTAATTAATTAAACAAGGTTATATACTTTGTTGTTTAATTATCATATCCCTTCTATATTTATTTAATAATCAAATTCTATAAGTTTTTTTTATTAAATTATTTATTCCCTTTTACTAATTTGAATAAATCATAAATTATTCAAATAAAGGCATAAAGGAAAATTTCCTCTATTCACTCACCTACCAAATTGGACATCAAATATACAATTTAATTCAACTGGAATTCATGGGAAAACTTTGGAGACACATTGGAATCAATCTCTCAATTTCCTTCCTCCGATTCTTCCTATCATCTGGCCTGATGTTTTCATGGGGAGAAACCATTCCCTTCATTAGCTCAAGATTCTTCATCTCTCACCATTCAATTCTCCAGATTGAATCCAAGCCTTTGTTGTGTTGCCCCTTCACAAATTGTTGTTGTGAAATCTATATATACAACCTTTCTTCACAGGTAATATATCTCTCATCTTTGTGCAAACTTACTCTGCATGAATAGAAATCAAGCAATCAAGCAATCAAGCATCTTAGCAACAACATTAGTATTTAGCAATAAAATCATAGCATTATCATTTAGTAATCAAAATCATGGTTGCATCATAGATTACTGTAGCTTCTTTCATCATAGTTTCATGTCAATTTATTTTACAGTAGCTTCATTTTATCAATTAACAATCATCATACAAGATTACATCATTTCATTTAGAAGCATCTCATTCTCTAGATTAGCATTTTAACAATCACAATGTTTACCAAGTCGTATTTAATTAATTAGATTATCCAGACCATTTTTAGGTGTATACATTTTGCCCCTCTTTGAAGTGATGTGTTTATGCATTGTTTCAAAGAAAATTTTGTTGTTGTTGCTACCAGTATCGACAAAAAAAATTTAGTATGCCCCAGACATTGAATTTCAGGTGATGATGGATATATGCCCCCTCAAGAGATAAATTTGATGAATTTTGATTTTTTAAATTTTTTTGGAATTTTTCAAAAAATTTGATTATGTTTTGATGATTTGATGATGATTCGATGAAGATTTGATGGTGAAATAATTTATCTCCCTATAAAGAATGTAGAATATTGCCCCTGGATGAATTTGAATTAATCTCTCATAAAAAAAATTAATTAATTTCATAAAAATCCCACCAAAAATAACCTATAAAAGGTCAAAAAGGTCATTTTTCAATTCATTTGTGCATTTGAGTTTTTGAAAATTTGAGAGAGAAATTTGTGTAGTTTGGAGTAGGATGTCGATTCCTTACTACACTCACCAATTCGACCATGTGTGACATTACCACTACCCAACCACTTACGGACCTCCAGTACGTACTCGTTAACCCCCTCGTTGTACGTGCATTTTTCATTTTTCATGTGTTTTTTTAGATTTTTAAATTTAGCTTTCTTCTAGCGCTTTTGCACATCGATGTAGCACTTAAGAATTATGTTCTAGCGCTTCCAATGTTTTAGCGCTTAGGTCAAATCTTTTAGCACTTAGGTAGGATGTTTTAGCACTTTCAATGTTGTGGCGCCTAGGATACGAACTTTACGCTTTGACTTACTATTTTAGCTCGTTGACATGATAGTTTAGCGCTTTGCCCCGATTAAATATCACTTCTGATGAAGTGGTGCTTTGACCATCTGTTATGGCACTTCTACCTGATGAAATGATGCTTTTAATGTTTTAGCGCTTTGAGCATCTATTTTAGCGTTTCTAAGTCAGATTGTTGAAATTTGTCAAATTTGTCCTTGATTTTGTCGTTTTTTATCATGTCAGCCTTTGGTTTGATATGATTGATGATCCTGATCAAGTAGATGATGTTCAACCTCATGATAGGTGAGGTTTGATGATGGATTTGATGATAATTATCCTCTTGATAGGCGAGGAATAATTATAATTTGATTGATGAACCTCATGATAGGAGAGGTTGATTTGATGTATTGACCTCATGATAGGTGAGGTTTAATGATGTTTGATGATTGAACTCATGATAGGTGAGGTTCAATGATGTTCGCTCATGAGATTTAATCAAAAGTCTCACCAAGAGCTAATTAGGTTTGATAGGATAATTGATGTTTTGATGATTTTGACAAAAGAGTACTAACTTTGAATATTTCATGATGATAGGGGGTGTTGACGAACCTCCAAATTAGAGAGCGATTTCCTAAGACATTTGAGTTGATATGACAGTTGGCCCCACCTGAGACAACTATCATTACATGTTGTGGATTGTCTTCCTTACTAGACATGCCCCAGATTAGGATTAATTAGGGTCTCTTGACAACGTTAGCAGAGAGGTGGCACAACGAGCATAACACCTTCCACCTAGCTACCGATGAGATCACAATCACCCCAGAGGATGTCTGGAGGTTTTTGAAGATACCAGTTGTGGGGGATATTTTTGTTTATGATTCATCAAAGTAGGGTGGTACTGATGCTCTTTGAAGGGTGTTTCAGGATGCCAGGATTGCTGGTATGTGGATACTGTGGCGTGAGATGGTTGACGCATACGCCACTTTCCCGACAGTACTTGTTGGATTCATTAGAAGATTACTTTGTCCTAATTGTAGGTTAAAGGGATTCTCTATTGGTTGGGGTCATGTGCTTGAGAGTATGGTCGTGCACAGGACTAGATATGCTTTTGGCATGTGCATGCTTTCCCACCTTTATCATGATTTGCATTCAGTGGTGTACCTTGGAGGTCAGAGTTTATCAGTCAGAGTTACTTTACTTCAGGTGTGGGAGCATATTGTTGTCACACAGCCAATGATGGTCCAGCAGCACCCAGCCATGCAGCCTTATATGCACATATATGTAGGTTGACTTACTTAGCCTAGAATGGGTAAGTTAGATCATTGGCGAAGAGTTCTAGATGATATGGAGACTGTTACCTGGAATCCCTATTTGGATTGTGAGCACTGGGACGATGATGACGTACAGTTGTCATTCTTTTGTTAGTCCTTTATTTTGATCGGGTGTACACAATGGGTGTTGGAGAGATTTTTGCTAAGACGAGTGCTTCATCAGTATGGCATTGTTCAGGGAATTCTCCAGGGTGTTACCCACTATACTCGATGATAGTTGGATTCTACAGATTGGGGGCCTTGGTTGCCATATGATGCGGTAGTGCAAGAGTTTCAGGCTTTACAACCTCTTGTGTGGGAGATCCGACTAGATATTGTGGAGCCACCAATCATAGTAGATTATGCAGAGTATCTGGTATTACGTCCATTTCCACGCATTACGATTCTTGATGAGCCAACACCATTAGCTGCTGGGGAGGAGATTGTCTTTGTACATCGACGTCGATAGAGGAGAGAGGATATTGGTGGTGAGGAGGACGTTGGTGGTGAGGAGGAGGTGCAGATAGAGGAGGTGGAGAGTAGTAGTGGTGAGGAGGGTAGTAGGGATGAGGAGGATAGTAGTAGCAATGATGAGGAGGGTAGTGATGGTGATAGTAGTGGAGATAGCCCAGGTGGATCAAGTGCAGGTGGGTCAGGTCCATCCTTGGAGGAGTATTTGATGCCTCACAAGAGGCAAGAAGTTGCAGACCCTTTAGAGTAGCATGTGCAACAACAATAGACCCAGATAGTGAGTCTACAGGTACATGTTCAGACATTACAGTGGTAGCTGACTCAGGCCCAAGTTTTATTGGTTTAGACACAGACACAAATGCAGGCTCGGGCTCAAGCCCATGCACAGGCTCTAGCATCAATACATGCTCAGTTGGATGTGGCTCAGGTACATATTTTAGCCTTGACAACCGAGAGGGATGCCACTAGGTAGACTGCAGAGGCAGCTCAGGGTCATATTGCATCATTGATGGCTGAGAGGGATGCCTCCAAATTTACTACAAAGGGGGCTCAGGTTGCAGTCAAGAGATTGCAAAGATTGGCGGATGATACCACCGTAGAAAATTATATGTGAGAGGTTGTCCATATTGGTGGGGAGGTAGATTATTACAAAGGTAAATTTTATGTTGTTGTCCCTTCATAGCAGAGAGTGAGCTACAGACAGTCTTGATTTGGCAGGACTCGTTCCCGAACTGTCAGTGCAGGTGTGACTCAGCGTCTTACTAGAGACCCGAGAGATCCCGATACATCTGGTGGTGGAGGAGGGACTAGTCCTGAGATGCCTGCACCATCTAGAGCCAACAACACCTAGTTTTCATGATGTGATTCCTCTGTTTTAATTTGAGATGATGATGTATATTCCGATTATAGCCATTTTTTATGATATATCTCTCTTCATTTCAGACATAACTGTATACTTGACATTTATGATTTTGAGATCTATATGATATGTAGTGGATTTAGTGATCTATTATGTGTTCTATATGATTCTATGTTGAATGCATTTATTTTCCATGTTCTATATGCCATGTGATAATCTTTATATTATGATGTTATGGATGCATTTTATAATCATGATGATATGCTATGATATATGATGTTCTATTTATGATGTGCATAATGATGATGTATAGATGTATGTTGTATGTATGCATGATGTGTGGATGCATGATGTACATGGATGAAATAAATGTATGATGATATGTATTTTGAAAGTATATGATAATGTTCCTTATATGCACGATTATGGATATGATTTTTTAAATGATATATGATATGCGATGAAATACGTGCACTTTTATTCTTGTGTAAATGCAAATATATTATGCAATAAGTGGATGAAAATGGTGTATGATAATGGTATGTTGAATATATATGTGAATGGAAATGCACTTATATGATGTAATAAGTGGGTGAAAATGGTGCATGATATATGATATGGAAATGTAATGACAAGATGTAATAAGTGGATAAAAATGGTGCATGATATGTGATATGTTAAATGGATTTATGATATGTGGTATGACGATTTGATGTATGATATGAAACTATAGAGATCTATTATTTTTGAGATTTTCTTATGCAATTTTATGACATGTAATATGACAAATATGATATGAAAATTATTTGATTCAAATGTATGAATGATGAAATGATAATTAAATGCTTTCTAATGTATGCAATGAAAATGATGATGCAACTATATGATAATGATGATATTTTTGTAAATGTCAAGTATACTCAATCTATTATGAGAAAAGATGATCATTAATTTGAATCCTTCACAAGCTGTTGTAACAAACACTCTGCAGATGTAAAACTATTATGAATGCAATATAATTTTACCATGCAAATCTACATGCAAGCATTGGAATCTTAACAATACTTTTATCATGCTTTGTATCATCATAGAGCTTTAAAAATGTTGAAAGTGAGTACAAGCATCGATGGTATGATTTAGACCATGATGACCTGAGTACTACTTCCATGATTTTTTATATTGCAAGTGAACACAAGCTTCTAGGTATAATTAAACTGAGATGACTTGAGCATTTCTTGTGTAAATAGATTAGAATTAACCACTTTCCTATGTGAATTGGAATGCCATCCATGATACTTTGTAGAGCACTTCCCATGACAATTCACACAATAATTATGATCAATTCATAGACAGCAGATAAAGAAAAATACCATTCTCCTTCCTAGCTTCTCTAGTTCAATACATCATCGAGTTGCTCCAAAGAAATGATCACAATGATCAAAGTACACCATATCCAACCTTTACTTAAAGTATTTCAACCATTATTCAAATTAGATCATCCATCCCAATTTTATGATGTTTTTTGTGATTTTTGAGATTTTTGACCAAAGAACTATCTTAGGGGCCTCTGGGGTTGATCAAAGATTAGCCTTGCCTACGTTATACAAGTAGAGACCACGTAGTTTTACTGCCACAAACTCATGTTTTTGGATTTTTTGAAACTGACTTTTTGACCTTTTTTTTTTTGGATTTTCTGTTGCGATTATGGATGTCCAATGTGCTTTTAATGGTGATTTATGTTTCATTTTGGGTTGTGTTTCAATCATTGTTTTTGGTGTGTTTGTCTTCCTGTTGTTTGTCCATTTGGTTAGGCTTGAGATTTATTGCCCCCGGTAAGGTTGAGATGTTGCCCCCAAGCTAGGGTGAGACATGACCACTCGTAATGATATGATAATGGATGTAAAATGATGGTGAAAATAATGACCATGACATGCATCCAATAGATGGAAAATCTAGTTAAATCACAAATAGCATTTGTTTCCAGGTTTTCACTACATGTTTTTATTGCACTTTTTCAGTCTTTTTTATTTTTTTCTATTTTTTTATTTTCTAATTTTTTTGTTATTTTCCCATTACCAAGACGCCTGTTTGCTAGGTTTTCATCAAGGTAACCATTTTCATAAACTAATTCATGCACTAGGTGATTCAGGTGTAGAACTTTCTAAGATGGATACTGTTGATAGGTTCATCGAACAGATCCCCTTTAGGTATAGACAATTGATATGCTCCTGATCCATAAACTAAATGATAACAAAGGGACCTAGCCAGTTAGGTTCAAACTTCCCTTTCTTTTCTCTGTCTTGCTGATTTCTAGGGTTTTCCTTTAGGACCAAGTCACCAACCTGAAAGACTCTAGGTTTTACCCTGTGATTGTAGCTCCTAGACATTCTCTATTGGTATGATTTCAAATGATTGATAGCTTGTTGATGGTGTTCATCCAACAATTCCAGTTCTTGTAGTCTAGAGATTCTATAATTCTCATCTGTAATGATACCCTTCAATGAGACACGGAGTGATGGTATTTCTACCTCAATAGGTAGGATGGCCTCTAATCCATATACCAAGGCATATGGTGTAGCTCCTATTGGTGTTCTGATGCTGGTTCTATAGGCCCATAATGTAGGATTTAGCTAAACATGTCAATCACGTCCAACAATTTTAACCATTTTTTTGAGTATTTTTAGAATTGTCTTGTTTGAGGCCTTTGTTTGGCCATTTCCCTAAGGATAGTACAATGTTGAGAAATGATGTTGGATATGAAATTTTTCACACAATTCTTGGGCGTCTTGGTTCTTAAATGGTCTTCCATTTTCTGTAACAATGGAATGAGGTATGTCATACCGACAAATTATGTAATTTAGGATGAATGAAGAAATATGCTTTCTAGTGATTGTTGTTAAGGGAAATGCTTCTATCCATTTTGTAAAGTATTCCATTGCTGTGATTATGAACTTGTGTCCATTGGATGAAGACGGGTTTATCTTTCCTACTAGGTCTAGTCCCCACTGACAAAAGGGCCATGTTGATGTGAATGGGTGCGATTCTTGTGCTGGTGCATTGATTAGATTACCATGGATCTGACATTTCTTAACAAATTGATAAGACTCTTTTTCCATGTTTGGCTAGTAATACCCCAAACAAAGGAGTTTCTTTGCTAGGGTTGGTCCACTTGAATGAGTTCTACAAATACGTTCATGAACCTCATGTAAGGTTGTTTCAGATTCATTGTGTTCTAGACATCGAAGAAGAGTACCATCTAGACCTCAACGGAAAAATATGTCGGCTATCAATGTATGTTGAGCAGATTGGGGGATGAAGTTACACTTTTGGTTTCTAGAAAGATCAGGAAGAAGGATATTATCCTTGAGGTAAGTATAGATCTATCCATATAGTGAGGTTTGAATGTTGGCTATTTGGCATATGGTTTGTGATTCAATATTATCATAGGTAGGGTTAGATACTTGTTCAACCATAAACTCATAACGACCTTACTTTTCTGGTAATTACAAGAGGGAAGCAATTGTCGCCATAGCATCCGCTGCTTTGTTTTCTACTCTTGGTATTTGTTCGAACTTTATATCCATGAAATACTTTTTGAGATCATCTATCATTTTCTTATATGGAATAAGCTTTTCATCCTTTATCTGATACTCGACATTTAACTGATAGATGACAAGTTGTGAGTCCCCATACACTTGTATTTCTGTGATTTTCCATTCAATTGCCACTTTGATGCCGATAATCAATGCTTCATACTCAACTACATTATTGGTACATGGAAACATTAGTCTATAGGGCCTTGGGATGGTGTGTCCTTGAGGTGTAAAGTCTCCATTATTGTGTGGTAATATTCAGAATGTCTGCATCTGGAAATTCAATGTTCATTGGATGATTATTCTATAACAAAGCTTCAGCTAATTGATCAGCTATCACCTGTCCTTTGATGGCTTTCCAGTCTACATACTAGCTATCAAACTAACTTAAGATCATGACCCATTTTTCTAGTCTCCCTGTTAGAGTAGCTTTGCTGAGTAGATATTTTAATGGGTCTATTTTAGCTATGAGTCTAACTGTATGAGTCAACATGTAGTGTCACAACTATTGGGTTGAAAATACCACTTCCAAACAAGATTTTTCTATGAATGTGTAATTTATTTCATATCCGTTGAGAGTCCTACTAATATAGTAAACAACTTGTTCCTTTCCTTCAGAATCTTCTTGTGCCAATAGAGATCCTAAAGAAATGCCAATTGTTGTGATATATAGTAACAATGGTCTCTCTGCTGCAGGTGGCATGAGTATTGGAGGCGACATCAAATATTTCTTTATCTAGTTAAAAGTTGTTTCAAATTCATGATCCCACTTGAATTAGAAATTCTTATGAAGTAGATGATTGAATGGATGGATTTTGTCCACTAATTGGGAGATAAATCTTTTGATAGATTGTAGCCTACCTTGTAGGCAACGTAATTGACTAATACTTTTAGGCGGTGGCATCTCCATTATTGCTTTGACCTTAGTTGGATCCACTTCAATACCTTTTTCTGACACTATGTATCCAAGGAGTTTTGCTAATGTTACCCCAAACACACATTTCTTCGGTTTCAATCTGACATTGAAATTTTCCAGTCTAGTAAAGATTTTTCCGAGGATCTCCAGATGTCCTTCT